>JADFDV010000545.1:0-26936 GCA_019097775.1 Moniezia expansa
TCCTCCCACGCGACTGAACTGCGCTAAAGTAAAATATTAATTCCAGCTCAGCAGATCTTCACTAACGACCAATTGCTTGACCAACTAGCCAGCTCAAGCATCAGCTAACTGACTTACACGCTGTCAGGAGGGTGACTTATTCCCCCCTCTGTAACAGCAGCAAGCCAAAACCATCAAATGAGCTATCATCTAATAGCAATTTATTCTCCTTCCTCCAATTTATTGTTACTTAACCTACATCTGATCCTCACCCATCTGGACAACACAGTAATCAAGTATGTGGTTGTGGCCCAGAAATGTGTCCTTACTAGGTTCACCATATGGTTGATCACGGATCATGTTGCATCATTCAACAAAATACTGGATGGGGAGGAGGGATGCGGAGGAATTGAAATGTGGCGAAGATAATGATGGTGGTGTATGAGCTGAAAGAAGGAGGAAAGGTTTGAGTTGAATGATCAAATAGCCGTTGGCATGCCTAAAGGCAGAATTTCTAGGTTTCATAAAGACTAGGCGCTGATGGCCTTGAGAACAGGGTCTTAATGCTCGGTTGCGTTGATGTCATGCATTGCATTGACGTTTCCAGCACGTTACATGCTTGGTGTATATGAACGCGTCTTTGACAAAATTCCCATTATTGCATCTAAAATGGCGGCTCAGATTGGAAAAGTCTTCCAGTGACCGAACGATTTCCGATTCGCTGAATCTAATTAAAGTGAAATTCGTCTCAAAAAGATAAGTGCATTCCAGTTCAAGAGAATAATCTTTTTATGGCATGTAAGTCTAATATGAATTGCATAGTTTCTTAAACGTCTAATTGAAATGACTGGGAACCTTGCATTGAAAATATTAATGGCTCTTTTCAGGGCCATCACCATATTCTTGACTATAATGATATGACGAATCGGAAGACATAATAAAATATTCCGTTGGGCCTATCAGAATACGGGAACAAATGGATATCAAATTAGACGAGAAGCAGGGAATTATCTTGTTCTTTTAGAAGTTGCAATGATGATGACATGCAACTGACAATGACCATACTCAGTTGTGATAATCACAAGCGCTAGATGCATGCATACATACGGCACACATGAGACGACTTAGAGTTAAATCGAAATGAAGGAAAAGCTCATAAAATGCTTGTATGAAAAGTAGATCCGATGGATGACTTGGAGTACAAATGAAGAGCAGCGCAGGCCACTCATTGCGAATCTAAGAGTCACAATGCGTTCGATTTTGAAACGTCCTGTTGAAACGGCAGGGCCGTCTCAAATGTACTGTTGACGAATTCCATGGTGCTATTGAAAGCCAACCTTTCCACACCTGATCTCCATAGTTACCAATACTGCTACTGAAGCTGCAGTGATATGCTCAGCGTTAGGTAGTGACACTGACTTTAACAAGACGCTTCAGAATTGAACACTTCGCAACTGATAGAATCACATTAAGTCACCTACAATGTACTTACTTTGTACTCCAAGTCATCTCTCAGTTTGACCATTCAACCGAGCAGTATTTGAGCATTTGAGTCACTGTGCTTGAGATACAAGTCATCTGCTGCCCTCCTTGCGTTGGTAATCAAATAGTCTTTGCGACTACTAGACAACCAGTAGCATTCCCTCTCACCACCACCATTATTGTGTTACACTGATTCACAAGATATTTTTTTGCTTCTTCTTCTTCTTCTTCTTCTTCTTCTTCTGATTCTTCTTCTCGAATTTGATGTCAATTCATTCCCATCTTCTGAAGGTAGGCAACTGTGTAGTTTTTGCATCCGAACGCCCACAATACATTGTTTTCGCTCTACTTCCAGAAATGTAACTACCTGTGGTCCACTCTCAGGACTGGGACTAATGCCAAAGAAAACCGTTTATCTTGATTTACTGCTAATGATCCACTAGTGAAGGATGGTATGTGGAAGCGTCGATGGGCATTGTGATTGAGTATTGTGTGTGAACCAATAAGGAACAGGTGCTGGCGTGGATAAGAAGACAATAAGGTGGATTGTGTGAGTGCGTGTAAAACAATAAAGCTAAATCATATTTTTGATTGAGCTGCGTACTTATTTCACATGATGGTGGGAAGTAATTAAGGAGACGAAGAAAGGGCTAAGAACATGAACATGACCAGATCGGAGTGCCGTCACCTTTGGCCTCCTGAGAATTGTTTATTGCTTTTATGGTCATTGGAATCATCGAAGTTGTCGTGATTTGCAAAATTGTTGCGCAGTGTCTCCGCATAAGCAAATCTGCCAGATCGAATCTTCGCTTACCTCAGTCACTTCTCGTAGCTCGATGAATGCTAAGTAGAACTTCTGCGCAAAGTGATAAGCTGCAGCAAGCCCACACTGTGCATAATGTTTCGGCCTCTGGGACTAAAGTCACTTTGACTGCCTTACCTCTAAATGTAGTATCAGGGTAGACTGATAGGAAAAAAAACTGCGACGGAAAGCCCCTCAGGCAGGATGAAATACACTTTTGTTCCATCACGGCTGGGAAGAAATCTATCCCAGATACTCCATGAGATGCAGCAGAAGAAGTGAATACTATTGCGCTACGCAGCCATGCCTACTAAATACCAGCGAGTCGGTAAACGTCAAATTACTGTACTATGATATAATATATAAATTTATTGTATTTTATTGCACCCCCAATAAGTATTTGGACTTGCCCTAAAGGGTGGGGACGAATGTAAAAAGCAACAGCTGTATAGCATTAAGAGCACTCCTACACACAGTGCATCTACAACAGAGGCCACTGCTCAATCCAGAAGACGTCAACCGACACTAATTGCGGTAGTCACCTGCATTGTTTCAACCGCCGAATTGATTTTGGTGGTCCTTCAAGAGAGAGGATTGCTGACATTGTTGCAATACAAGTAAGTTTTTAAGCAATAGTAGTAGCAGTAGCTGCTGCAGAAACGGAAGCGCAGAGGAGGCTGGGGGTCCACAAACTTGGAGCTGGTGTACTTGGCACCAGCTTTGATGTCGACCGACACCGCGTGCTTGGTCCACTCACCAGACAAAAATTTGACCATTGCGGTGCATTTAAATTCTCATCGACTATTCAATACTGCCTAAACATCACTGCAGACCTTTTGACTTCACTAATGCCAAACGGCAGTGGTAATTTGAATTTGGTTTCAATGAATAAATAGCACTGCAATATTGACGAGTCAATGCAGGTGCACTTCATGTTTAAAGATGGTTAGAAGGAAAAATGAGTTGGTATTTCCAATGAACTCAATTTTTCTTACTATTGAGCTATTGCAGTTCGAAGTGTGCAATGCAGGTTTGGCCTTGTGTGGTCGTTTCATAAGTAGCGTTTGCCATCCACATTCCCTCAAGTCGGCATGGTTCAACGCCCGGCTACTATAGCCGATAGACCACTAATTTGCACGTACCGGTGGCAAAAAATCTTAGAGAAAATAAGTTTTTTTATTTCTTATATAGCATTTGCGAAATTCGTGACCTGCAGACGACAGTGGATACTGTCCAGTCCAAGAGTCATGCATGTGGATTAATGTTTTCTGCAGTTCGCATTTCATCAACCGCTGCTGCCAAAAGTAAGAAGCAAGTAGGCTAATGCATTGTCGGATTTATTGGCACACAGTAGTACAGACTCTCGTTTTCTGCACTTTATCCACGTTCCCCAAATGTACAGAACAAATAATGTGATTTTCATAGCAAACCACTGCTGCTATTTAGTACGTAAGAACAAATGATGGACTCGTTTCCTCAGGTGAGTTTGGCGCACACGCTACCCAGCTCCAGATGCCATAAAGGTTGCGAAGGAGGTGCCCATGTGCAGGCTGTAGTAACCTCAACCGCTTGAGTTGGAGGAATGAAAGGCACATTTAAGATTCCTGCGTGAGCATTTAGTACCTTCTCTCTCATTCACATGTCTACCATGTCTACATGCCTTAAGACTACATCTCGAATACATTCTTCCATTTTTTTTTTATTTTCAACTTTGCATCGAACAAGTTGTTTAGCAGCTAGGATTTTGCATCACTTGGCAAGTACGTATGTGTCCTTCAGCTTGGGACCATGTGCAGGCAAAGTTCCCAAAGCACGGCGTATCGTAAACACAAGCGACATATTTTACCGTGGACAATGCAACCCTGATACCAGTTTCATGTTATTGTGGCAGCCAAAAATGCTATCCATTCCAAAGTCAAACACGTTCAACTCGAAATTTTGGAAGTTTTGCACAACAACAGAGAAAGCATTTGGCAATAATCTAGCCTGTTCAAATGGCCTTGACTTGTTGACACTATAGTTTCCCAATATTTCTACTGTTAATTTTTTTATTGCGATTAATTTTCCACGTTACTTATATTTTTTTGCTTGAATTAAAATCAAAATATCTACACCAGGATTTTATAATTTTATCTCGTATAATGATTTAGCGAATTCTATGGTCTTCCTTTGATATATTTTAGTGTAACATCTTGATTATCCATCCTGTCGCCACAGAACTTTTTAAAAGATTAATCTGCATAAGCGCTATTTAAATAATCAATATGGATCTTGATGAAACATCACTCTATGCCAACACCATTACCTTCTCTTCTTCTTAATCGGTAAATTCACATGACTAATTGGTAACAGAACCTAATCCGCAGTTGAAAACATCAAGGACACCTATTTGAGTATATTAAGTTAGAAGTAATCTACAGTTCTTAGCCACAAGGTCGTAGAAGGATTCTTTAACCGCTGAATCCTCCGTGGACTCAGTCGGAGCTTAGCAGCCCATCATTCCGACTTTTACCCACCATTCAGAGAGTTAGTGTAGCTAGTCCATTTGAGGCAGGTTTAAATTCAACTTCTATGCATTTTTACCAGATGCGAGACCTCAACATTTGGTCTAGAACTTTCACTGTGTCAAGAGTTGAAGAAAGCCTAGTTATTAATGTATAAGGAGGAGGACTTCATCCGAGTTTCCGTTAGGTCAAAATCTGCAATTCCTTAAAAGTAGTCCCTTCAGTTACCTGGCGGAGTTTCTATTTATTGCTGCATGCATGCACATTCTACAATCAAGAGGCTCTTGGCGGACTCAGGCTGTTCTTCTGTTGGTAGTATAATATATTTGCACGTCCGGTGGGTGATTAGTCCTTTCTAGTCACCCATCAATTTAGTCCTCAGTGTTGCCCTTAAGGTTTTTGGTAGTCAAAATGTGGAAGTAGATAGTAGGATTGACCACCTAGAAATATGGTCATAGTTTTGAATCTAACATCTAGGCAATTCCTGACCTGCAAACTTGACGCTTGCTTAAAAAAATCTGCATTTGTTAAGCCATTCATTGGTAAATTTACATATGGATCAATAATGCAAATGATGAGCAAAAGGCTATTCATTTGCGAACCTTTAATTAAAATGAATCAGTGTCCGAATCATATTCGAGACGGCACTAAAGTGCAGTGAATTTGATGCAATAACAAAATTGGCAATGCACTGCGATTTGATTATATTCTTCAAGTTCAATTAACAGGAAATAAATGCGCCTGGGTTACTCCTGTTGTGCAACAGCTTCCAGTTTTTAGCTACGTAATAAAAAACCTCATCATTTTGAAAGCCCTGAAAAAAGCCTTACTGAGACCTCAATACATCATGAAGATGCCCCTCCTGGTAAGCGAAAGGAATTCCTTATAGAAACAAACAAGTAATGTTGCTGCTATTATTTAACATGGAATGCTCAATTGTTCCACAAAAGCCTAAAATGTTTTTGGAACATTCAAAATTGCCGTCATATACAAATAAAAATGCTTAACTCTTCATTTTATGCAGTCTTTAACCGATTCATTTAATGTTGAAATATGTATGAACTGGTAGTGAGTGAATGTTAAATGAAGCAGCAAAATAAGCCAAAGGAGGTCTTGGAAAGCATGGGGACAGCAACATGCTACGTAATGATTTAGGATTTGCAGGTATGCAATTGTTATGCAGTATATTTACGGGAATGTCAACACCCTAATTAACTGGAAATCTTGAAGCCGAATAAGGCAATCATCACAAGTTGCAACTATATACACTGTTATCAGACTACTGAAAGTAAAACTTATTATCTAGAATACTATTCCAGATCGACCGAATTCGGAATCAAACACTTTAAGGCCTTTTGGATACCACACGCCCTAATCCCTTTCAGTTCGTTATGTTGCCATGCGCATTGCAGCGACAGGCACATAATTGCCCGTAGTTAATACTGACATGGTTCTAACTAAAATCAACGCTTAGTCTAGCAGTCGGTAAATTAGGGTGTGTAAGAAAATTAGCCATTAAAGCAGAAGTGCCATGTTCGGTTGGTAGAACAGATTGGTGAACGCGTGTCGGCCAAGGTGTCGAGCTAGTTGGTATCGAATATATTAACAGTCACACTGCTCACACTGCGATTCGACACTTTAGCGAGCTTTATCTCAAAAGGTGGGGAATTCACCAAATTCCCTTCAATTAAAAGCAATCATTAGAAAATTTTAACAGAACGTTAAAGGAGTGCAAGTTCATTGGCAGCATAAGCATAGTTAAATTATGAAGGGACAATTTCCTCTAACTGTTTTCCTTTCGCTTGCTTTTTCCATTTGATGGGAGAGTACCTTGGTCCTTATCGGCGGACAACTTCGTATTTTTTAAATAAGCATCACATTGCCGACAATGAGATTTGACATTTTAACCTCATTTCCAACCATGCAGCTTGAGATAATTTACCCATTGGCCAAACATGTTGGTTGGTATTGAAACTGAAGAATCGTAATGGAAGGCACGGATGCATGTAGCAGAATCGTTTTTGCCCTAGCGCATCTGATAATGAAGAGATCAGGAACACTCGCTTCTAGGAATGGTTTTATCAAGATGCGTCGAGGTCTCAGTAAGGCTATTCTCATTGCTTTCACAATGACGAAAGTTTCAATTACGGGGCTGGATATTGAAAGCTGCCGCACAACAGGAATAGTCCGAATACCTGAGCTTCTTGTCATTTGAATTTGCAGAATATAATCCAATTTGCAGTACAAATCTCGATTTCGGTATTTAATCAAACTCACTGCACGTTGGTGTTGCCTCGAATGTGATTCGGACACTGATTTTCATCATACACTGATTTCTTTTGGAGGCGCGAATGAGTTGGCAATATAGGCTAGTCGAGTCTTCGATCAATATTAATCCACTTGCAGTCAAAGTAGATTTAGCACAAATGTTGTAAATTCGGATGATAATTTTATCTCCTAGCTGCCACTTAATGCATTCAAAATACATTGATGAAGCCGCAGTCTACTCTTGCTCATCCAACACAGCTTCGTTGCCTACTGCCTCTATGGGATGCTGATACACCCTCTTCGAGGACATAGTGGAAGAATTTCGCTATTCACAAATGCTACTGGATGCTACATAACTGTAAAGAAAGCAATTTAGCAGTAGAGATGTTAGAAAGGTTGAGTTTTAACACCAGCTTTTGTGAAAGGAATGCCCATAGGCATTTAAAGTCAATGCTGAACTGTTTGTTGCTGCAGGTAAATCAGAGTACGTTAGTTATAAATGGTGTCCATAGATCTGAGATATTATGATTGCAACTGATTTGAGTTAGACCGGCACTGGTGGATTCTAGTGACAACGTAAGCCTATATCGCGCATTCGCGAAACAGTATTTGACTATAAAACTTTGTCTGAGTAAACGAACAGGTTTCTTCAATGGTTTTGTCCTTCGTCTTGAAATCATCCGCATTAAAAATATCAAGTTCAAAGGTGTTTGATTTCAACTACCTTAATAGTAAATAACTTCTGGAAATATTATTTAAAATACCAGTTTAATTTTTTTTGCTTTCTAATCGCATGATCAACCACAAAACTGCGACACAAAAAGAACCTATTCCTTTAACGAAATCGAGAATGCTGGCAATCTATACTGCTGAAAATGCGAGCCCAACAAGAGTTGCAGTTCCTAAGTGGAAGCCTAAAGCTTTCTAAAAATCAGTTGCTTGTCAGTAAATTTTTTTAAAGAATAACTGATCAGATCTTTGAGAAACTGAAGCCACTCTCTTATGCGTGTCATTTAGACAATTAAATTGGGGCCGGTATATTTCAATAACCAACTACGGAATTCTAGAATTTTATGTCAGAATAGATAGGCTTTTGCTAAAACAACTTCTCTGGTGGCTGTCAAACTGTTTCTTCTATAGCAGCAGGTTACTAAGTCAGCACTTGATTTGCTCCTTTCAGCCATTTTCAATATTATTACAATTTAAACCAAACACATCAGCGAAGCTTGAATAAAGGCCTGTCAAATTCATTGAAGGAAGATAAAGGAAGATAAATTGTAGGAATATATTAATCCTTCATGCAGCTAAGCTCTTTTAATCCCCTTTATTTATAAAAGCTAAGTTTGCGTCCTTTTGTAACAATTTATTTACAATATTACTTATATTCATTAAACGGTAAGATACTGTAGCTTTAGTTACTCGAATCAGTTTGAAAATTCATTAATGGATGTTTCGTCTAGGCAAACATTTTGTCTTTTAATCACATCTATTTTTCTAAAATCTTGCTCGTCTGACTTGTTACATTTAAATCTAGCATCTTATTTTTCCAGTCACTATAAATCCTTTTGACAGACCTATAGACATGAGCGTATTTCAGTGATGCGAAACTTCTAATTGGCCTTTGCATTATTAGCTACCTAACGGCGCTCTGATTAGTTCCAGCGTTTATGGGATGCTATTTATCAAATAAAGAAGCTGTTTCCTTTACAAAAGCTGCAGTGAGGTCACTATTTTTGCGTTCATTTTGGCCATCCTTAATTGGCATACTAATGTGATACCTTATTATTTATTTATTTTCTCTCCATCTATAAGGGCATGTTCCAAGGACTGACCAAGGGTTCAACAGAAGTACAAATAGCTGTTATAGCAATTAAGGACAACATTTAACACAGAACAGTAAAAAGGTTTGTTGACGTTTGGACTCTTCTCTGACATGGCTTCGTCGAGCCACCTTGCCCAAATTTGTCTATCTTCGTATCTTCTCCGGAAACCAATATTCTGGCGGAGAATCCATTCAAAGCTACTTGCACGTGCATTCCGTACTCCAGTTTGAGACCACATATCTGTCATGCCTCCTTTACCAAGCTATAAGAGTTGTACCTCTGCTGGCATTATCTAATTTATAGGTCCGAAAATTATTAGTCCCATCCGACCGCCCCTCTGTTTAGCCGTCAAGGTTGCCCCTGACATTATCGGTGGCCACCACGTGGAGGTAAAGAGTAGGATTGACCACCATACCTAATATGTTTTCATAGGCAGTCAATTACCATGTTCAATTTTGTCCATGTGCTTTTTTTCCTATTGTGGCCTACACCACCCTTAATTTAGGCAGTCAGCATTCAAGACTATTCATATATCTATTCGTTATAGATATGAAACGCACTTGAACAATGATATAATCTCCAGTATAAATGCAACTGAGTAAAGCGTGTTTATGCTGCCAGCATCTTCAAATATCCTCCTAATCCAACCCAGGCTTCTTGCACATATGATGAACAAAGCATTAATTATAGTCCTTCCAGCACAGCGTCTACGTTTCCAAGCGATGTACAGAAAAGGATGTTTATTGGTAAGGGTAGAAAAAAACGAGACGGAATAAGGCAGAACAAATAATGTACGAATGAAATAGTTATAGACGTTCACTGCCTTGTTATCAAATTTGCAAAATTTCCCTTGAATTATGAACGAATCTTCTGTCATGCATAACCATTAGTGACTTCAAGGTAGACACAGAATCTGCTGTCGTGTGTGACAAGATTGCCTGGGGTCATGCTACTTGGGAACCTCTTGCAATCACTTTTGTGGCAAAGAGCAGGCATTAAAAAACCCAAAACAATAAATTAACTTTATTGCAGATATTCTGCAGAAGTTCTTGAAACATTACAGGTGTAAGATTTGGAATTCGCGAAAGCAGCGAAATTATAACTAGGTAAATAAATAATGACGAGAATAAAGATTGGGCAAATTTAAATCTACTACAAACGTTAATGAAAGCACAAAAAAATGAATGACAGTATCAAATGATGTGAAATACGAGCCTCTTAGGTATGGCAATATGTGCCAGCACATAAGCCGAAAATCTGGTTCCCCCCCGGGGAACATTCCTACATGTATCCTCCATGCAGTTTACAACTGGCCAATCAAAGTGATTGAATGATTCATTTAAGCCGTAAGTATTGTCTCATCATTAGAAAAGAATGCAGCTTAATCCTGACCACCACAAACATTTCTGTTTTCTCTCCCTTCATTGCTAGAGGCTTTAGTTATAGTGAAAATACTCAATGCAAATTCAAGTGCATATAATAAAACGCTCATGAACACACAAAACATGCGTACTTACATGCACAAATGCGCATGCGCAAGTGGGAAATTCCACAATAACAAAAATTACCGATTCAACAACCACTAGATTATTCATAATCACCATCTAAGCTGCTCTTGACAGTGAACACTTTGATGAAGGATAATATAAATTGTGATATGATAGTGAACTTAATAGCTGAAACTTATTCCTTTTGTTAGAAGTACTCAGCTTATGCAAAACAAAATAAAGAATGGTAAGCCTAGGTGTTGCAGTTTATGAATGGAACTATGATCTTCGATGCAGTGGTACTGCATTATAAATAACATTTCAAATTTTTCATCACAATTTGTTGAAAGAACTGAATTTATAACTTTGTGCTGATTAGTTTGCGGTTAATTTAACATTTCGTCTAGAAATGAGGGTTCATTGGAGAACGCGTACCCACTATTTGGTTGTCTTCCGCAAATATCTGTTGATAACAAAGTATTGCAAACCGGTTGAAAAATTGTTGATGTAGGTTGATGTAGGTAAAAACTCGTTGTTATTTTGATGCATTTGGCCTGAAAGCGCTCACTGATTTCTTGCTAAAAATTTACGCTATCAATGCCTTTGTTAACGAATAGGTGCATTTCATCTCATTAATTTGCTTCAGCATCTTGAGTCAACTAAAGTTCCAAATAAAAGCAGGGAATACCAAGTGAGTTGGTGTAAATCACTTTTATTATTTTTAACTTTTGTGAATGCTCGATTGAACTGTATGTAAAATCGCTTGTTTCAAAAATTTGCACGAATTTTTACTTAAATCACATACCGACAATATTCGCAATTCATGCATGGCATGAGTAAGCAAGTGATTGAAAAACTGTAAAATAAAAGGTTTTGCACGTAGAGATTAAAATATGCACTTGCGTTTGCCTTAAAGCATTCACAATGGCCAAATTTAGTATGTGATAGGAGCCTATATTCACAATACAAAATGACTCACAACAACTAAAAACCTGCAATTGCTTAAAATAGCGCTTATAAAAAGGATGTTTTTCACTTACAATTCAATGAAAAATGTAGACGCAATCATGATTAATAAATAATTGTGATTTGATATATTACACTAATATGATGCTATATTGAAAATTGGATAGGAGTTTTGTTCTGAAAAGATAAATTTTTAATTTCGAAACTGCACGCAGGGAAAACACAACAAAATATTTTTAATCAAGGGTCACATACGTAACCTGCCGAAATGTTGAATTATATATTCTGGTACTGCTTGATGAGAGAAATGTGCACATATTTTATTCATAACTTCCGTCGATACGATGCCAGCTACCTTAAGATTGGCGGCAGTTACGCTGAATGCAAAATTGATTTTAGTGCACGTCTCATCTTGACCTTTGTAACGAGCATGAATAAGCCTAATGATGTGTCCTAATCAATCATGTTCTCCAAATTACGTGAGACCTGCTCAAAAACTGTGCAATCATTTGATGCAAAGTGATAGAGTGCGTAGTCGAAGAAGGCGGATCTGCTACTGAGAAGAACTTACTTGATGTGTGACCGAAAGGTAGAACTTGGGTGGTAAGTGTAACACTGTGTGAGGTCATCCGACCGTCTGGGCGCGGTGGCGCACGTCTGTAGGCCAGCAACGTGGGGGCCGGGTGGTGGAGGTCGTAAATCCGTCCTCGCCGCAAACTAGTAACCGTGTCCTTGTGAGTTTGGTCAAGCGAGGAGCCCCGTCGCTTTTGTCTACCCGTTGCGGGGCTTGTGGTAACTCCCGCCTCTCCATTTCAGCCCTCGTTAGTGCACAAGTTTTATCCTCCACACCAAAAACTTCTTTCCCATGGGACCTTCAATTGCACCATGTACTGATTGTCATTCCATATCAATATCATGTTGCCCTTCTCCTATCAGTTCAAATCCAGGTGCTTGTTGAAGGCGAAAGGGTGATATTTTAAGAAATCATAGAGCTATAGGAGTTTTGTCTTTCAACAGCAATTCTAGAACAGAATGTCAGAGCATGCGGTGTTTCGCTACAACTGGCTAGCCCCTAAGTAGATGCGCAGAAACTATGGCGTGTCTATTAGTTTCGCCAACCCATAGCTTGTATCTTGCTCTGTATTCAAAATATATGCTATAATTACAGAATAAATTGAGCCACTGTGCTTATATCAAACCAAATGCAAGTTCGTTTTCTTGGTTAGCAGGGTCAGACAGATGTCTGAAGCTAGCAACGTTGGTAAATGTTTAACACCGAAATGCAGAGCCTTTTATTTCTCACTCGTTTGCTCATGCTATGTACTCTCAGAGTGCGAGATGGAGAGAACCAAAGTCATTGCAAAACATGCTGCGTGTGTAGGCACAACATTTCGAAATGAGTTATGCTCAACGATTCGAAAATGAAGTAATTTGAGTGTGAAAAACTATTTTGCAGTTAGCACAATGCAACATAACATAGCAATCATACTAATGTAAAAATGATCAAATAATGATTTTAACTAGATTTTGTTTGAAGTTGGCCATTTAACAGATTGGCAAGTGGAAAAGCTTATTATCTGTTTGTCAAAGTCAGGGAATAAAGGTCTGCCTATTTGAGGGTTTAGCCATCTGACCGTCAGGTGCCTTTCAGTAAGTAACGATGAGTGTAAGTCGGTGCTACAGACTTCTAGAAAATCAACACCACAAGAAAATTAAAAGTGAAGTCACACCTTTCTAATCTTTTAGGTATTTTTGTAGTATCGATTTCTTTTCCTTGGACTATAGATTATAAATTCACATCAAGTGCTAAGCAGAATTTCATAATTTGTTTAAACTTCGCTGTGGGATCTTCAAACCCATCGAAAATATTTATTAGCTCAAACGTTTCCCTATTATAAATAGTGCTTGTAAATTGTGATAATTGTCTTATGGGGATAAATGAGGTTAGTCGTGCATTTACAAAAGTGGAAAATAATGAAAGCGACTTACACCATCTCATCGGGTTTGCGCTGCAAATCCAGTTTTGCAGATTTTCCTGTAAGCTTTTCCCAGAACCACTGGTTGACGCAATACGTTGAAGCGAATGAATAAGATGAAATATATCTATTCATGAACAAAGGTTTTGTTAGTATGAAATTACTGTATGGAATCGGTGTGCGTTTTCATGCTGAATCAGCTTATGTCTCCAGTAAATTTATTTTAAATGCATCAAAATAAAATAACACCTAACCAGAAAGGAGAAGGGCAAAATTTAATAAAATAACAATCAAGTCTAAGTCTACCATTGATAACGCATAAATTAGACACACGCTCTAAAACCGATTTCTCTATGACTTCTGATGAAGGGGTTTCCTTGGGTGCTGCAGCTAATGTACAGGAAATCCAGATATCCAGTGAACGTAAGAAAAACAATTAATCGTTGTTTGTAACACCTAGATAACTCAAAATAATATTTCGTAGTTTGGTGATAAGTGGACAATGAGATCTATAGAAAATCAGGCGATAAAATAATTTGATGCATGCTCTCGAAAAAATTGAGTGAATCAGAAAACTTCTATGCGAATTCGAAAGAAAAGATGCTATGAATTTTTGATCTTAAAGCTAAGATGTCTCTGCAGCCTGGTGCCATCATTCAAATTGATTTTACATAGCTATAAATCATTGAGATTCAGACACCTTCCTTCAAAGACCAATGTGAATAATTTTCCTTTTCTTGTGTCAGTACACTTCATCCTTACTTATGACACTGTTGTGGACACTTGGCTCTCCTTCGCACTTGTGCAATTCATTGGTAGTTCTAGCGAATCTGGTCTCGCCTTGACAAGGAACTCCCTTTGCCGAAAACTCTCATTCCACTAAACTGTCAAAAGCCAAATAATAAATTTTTATTGCTGGTTCCCCTTCTCTGCTACTCTTCTATAAGTCATTGGAGCCATCAAGTGGAAGGACCTACAGTGGCCTTGAAACACGTCTACATTGATTTGGAGGACGATATTGAGGAATCAATGCGTAGATACATAGCTGTGTCATCGGCTTGCTATCAAAGAACTCAGCATTTAGCGCTACTCTTGCCTAGTTGTGGAATAATAACGATGGCTTATATAAATCATTTAAGGACTTTAATTGAATAGGTTTATTACTGCATGTATTACACATATAGGAATGTTCTCCTGAAGAATCAGTTTTACGGCTTATGTGCTAATGGAGAGGTGTGAGTTGCCGCAACCCCCATGGTTACACAATCTCTGGGCTCCTCACTCGACCAAACTCCCAAGGACGAGGTTGCCTTCTCCACACGGCCAACAATTTGCTAGATTACAGACACGCGCCACCGCGCTCAACAGGTCGGCAGACCTGACACTGTGTCACATTTACCACGCAGTTTGTAAGCATTTTTCACCTAATTTTAGAGAACATGATTTATTGGGACACGTCATTAGGCGTATTCATGCTCATTTCAAAGGTCAAGATGAGACGCGCACTAAAATCAATTTTGCACTCAACGTGATTGCCACCAATCCTGAGGCAGTTAGCACCGTATCGACAGGAGCTGCACGCTTCCATGTCTTCCTTTACAACTCATCGGTTTCAACAAGAACCGAAATGTTTGGCTGATAATAGCGAATAGATAAACTAATTCAAACTACACGTTTGATGTGAGGTTTATGTAACGAGTTTCAAAGTAATCCGACGACTGGGACATAAGGTTGTGTCCTGCCGCATGGAAAAAGTTAGTAATAGAACAATAGCTAACGGAGAATTTTCCTTCATGATTTTACTATAATCAAGCTGTCAATGAATTCGAAATTGTTTAACATCCTGAATAGGGTTGGATGAATCTCCAAAATAACCTGACAGCACCTTCTTAGGCAAGTTTCGCTAAAATGTCGGATTGCAGTGTGGGCAATGTGACTCTTAAATTACTTAGATGCGAAGTAGCCCGACACTTAAGCCGACACGTGTTTGTCAATTTGTGCTACCAGCCGAATGTGATAAATTGGCACAAAGGGCCAAAGAAACACCGAAAAAGGTGAGTATCCCGGTAGCGCAGAGGCAATGGCTGCTTATCTACGAATTTAATGCGAAGTCATATATGCTGCAACAGTCATTGACACACTTAAGCGGAAGGTTTGGAATTTGCCGAAGCAGCAAAACTGAAAATATGGAGGAGAGTAACGACCAGGAAAATAATAGAACGAGCCGAAACCTACAGCACGCTTTAGTCAAAGCACCAACAAAATGAAAGGCAAAATTCAATGATGTGGAAGTTGAGCCTCATAGATATACCAATATGCGCCGTAAACCTGATTCTTCAGGAGAACATTCGCACTTTTGTCATCTATGCAGTTTTAAGCCTAAGCAATCAAACTAATCAGACGTTTCACAATTATTCAGTATTTTTCCACAACTAGTTAAGAATACAGCTGAACGCTGAGTTTCTGATAGCAGGCCAATAACAGAGCTATATATTAACGCAGTGATTCTTCACTATCGTCATTCAAATCAATGTAGACGTGTTTCAAGGTCACTATAGGCACTTCAA
This sequence comes from Moniezia expansa, assembly GCA_019097775.1. NCBI lineage: Eukaryota > Metazoa > Platyhelminthes > Cestoda > Cyclophyllidea > Anoplocephalidae > Moniezia > Moniezia expansa. The sequence goes on from JADFDV010000545.1 coordinate 15,855, forward strand.
TTTGATGGATCTAATGATTACTTGTAGAAATACCACAAGAGTAGCTGAGAAAGGGTACCAGGATCGAAAATTTATTATTTGGCTTTTGACAGTTTGGTGGAATGAGAGTTTCCGGCGAGAACAGACAGTTGATTTTTAGTGCTTCACACTTGCATTAAAGTACTTTAGATTCACTAGAACTGCCAATGTTTTGCACAAGTGCGAAGGAGAGCCGAATGTCCTCAATAGTGTCAGAAGTAAGGATGAAGTGCACTGACGTATGAAAAGGAAAATGATTCACATTGGTCTTTGAAGGAATTGATGCTATTGCTTAGTATCTGATTTTCAATGATTTATAGCTATGTAAAAACGATTTGAATGATGGCGTCAACTTACAGGGATATTTTGAAATTTGATAGGTGCTAGTTATCAGGAGCAACTGGGCCGCACAACCTGTGGGCTCCTCGCTCGACCAAACTCACGAGGGCACGGTTGCTAGTTCGCGCCCATCAAATTTTCAATAGAGCTGCAAAGTAGTGTCAAATGGCAGTTCATGATTATTTGTCAATCATTTTCACGCGCAGATTTTGCGTTGGATTTTAAGTGAAAATAGCCTTCTTATGTGCGCTATTTTAAGCAATCGCACGTTTAAGTCGTTGCGAGTCATTATGCATTTTGAATCTAGGCTCCTATTGCACGCTAAATTTAGCAACTGTGAATATTTCAAAGAGAGGGCAAGTGCATATTATAAATTCCGACATGGAAAACCCTTTATTTCACAGTTTTTTCAATCGCTTGTTTGCTCATGCTATGCATTCTCAAAGTGCTTGTGAAGTACGAACTTTGTCGGCATGTAGAAAAAGTAAAAATTAGTGCAGATTTTGGAGACGAGTGAATTTATATGCAATTCAATCGAGCATTCGCAAAAGTTAAAAATAATAAAACCATCTTACACCATCTCACTAGGCATGCCCTGCAGGTTTAGATTGCGATGAAAAAGTTGAAATGTTATTTACATTTCAGCACTACTGGATCAAAGCTCCTAGTTCCATCCACAAACTGCAATACCTAGGCTTACCAACCCTTTAATTTGTTTTGCAAAAGCGGAGTCCTTCTAACAGAAGAAATAAGTATATTCGCATCCAGTTTCGAATGAAATGTTTCAGCTTTCAAACACACTACCATATCATAATTTATACAATCCTTCATCAAAGCGTTCACTGTCATGACTGCTATGATGGTGATTCTGATTGATCTAGTGGTTGTCGATTCGGTATTTTTGTTAAAATGAACTATCCCACTTGCGCGTATGCACGTGTGCATGGTGTTAGCTGACTAAACATTCAATTCCTTAATGGGTCATCTTGTCAGGTATTTTTAAAGAGCAAGAGATATCGACATTGAAAGCGAGATAATGACGCAAAAGTTCTGCCGTAAGAAATAGAGAAAGCCATATTTGTAGCGCTGAGCGTTTAAGTTTATTTCATTGACGAGCCTTCCGTCAGACTTGCTGATTATTTTATTTTTATTTATTATTTATTTTCTCCGCACTTATTAGGGAAAGTCCCAAATACTTATTGGGTTTTACAACAGAAGTACAAAGAGCTTTCGTAGTAATTTAGCACAACAGTAAAAACGTTTGCTGACATCTCCATTTACCTGGACTCTTCTCTGGCATGGCTTCGTCATATAGGTATCAGTTCAGCTTCGACGAGTCACCTCGTTCGAATTCGTCCGTCTTCATATCTTCTCCAGAAATCAGCATTCTGGTAGAAATTCCATTCAAAGCTACTGCATGTGCATTCCATACTCCAGTTCGAGACCACAAATCCGTCGTGCCTTCTTTACTGAGCTGTAAGGGTTGCCCCTGAGGATATCGGTGGCCACAACGTGGAGGTAGAGAGTAGGTTTGGCCACCAGACTTTCTGATAATATCTGTGACGCCATTTTCTATTGGATGCTAGTATCACTTTTCTGCTTCCTTTGTTGCACTTTTTTGATCAATCGACTAGACATCAATTAGAAAGGCTAACAGTGACCTTGAAGGACGATTTTGAATGGTCACTGGGCAGATAACTAGATACGAAGTCAGCTGGCTATCTGAAATTCATCATGGTAGCTGCATCATTCTCTATTTGTGGAATAGTATTAACGACCTTAGTGAGCCATTCAATTACTTTGGTCAATCAGGGCTCTGCTTCATATTTTTTTTTCTATTTACTCATCATCCATTCGGGCAAAGCATAGTATGCAAGTTGGGATTTTGTTGGCCGAATCCATAGTGTTGCGCACGGCAATGAATGTACCTGTCCACGGGGACTTGAAGAACAAAATGAAATTAGTAAGGAAAGGTGGTTTGTAAAGAGGGATTGGAAATCGCGTAATTATTAGAAGTTCAAATAAATAGTCACGCTTATTCAAATATGTCTGCCTCAACGCATCTGTGAATTCATTGCGAATTCGAACAAATTTGATAATAAAAGAGTACATATTTACTTTTTCGTATTTATTTGCTAATTAAAAAGGCCTTAAATGTAAAAATTGTAGAGATTTCAATGTACTCAGTTTCTCCAGAGATTGTAGAGGCCAAACAATTTTTTTAAATAAGTGTATTATTCAAAAATTCAATTTTAAAGACCAACGTTTGGCAAATATTAGAAGGCCAAATGCAACACGTTGAAAGCACTTAATTATTATGTGCATTTAAAATTATTAACACGTTTGAGGATATCTGAAACCAACAAAATCAGGAAAAATTAAAAAAAAACACTTTCGGTAATTGCCAACCACAGTGTTATGGTGGACCAATGAGATAATACATTAAGAGTGTGCTGATATAGAGAAGGATTCATAGTGAAGAAGGTGAGAAAAAAGACGAACAGTGTAAGTATTCGAGAAAGAGTAGTGCTAAATTATATGTTGAACTGAGAACAAGGATTTGAAGACAAAAATAATCGGTTCGGTTGGAGTTAGAAGATGTTTGGTGTTGCTACATGAAGCACTCACGTCCTGCACCAGAATGGTCACTCATTAATGCCAGCATCGCCAATCTCATCCTAACTACCTTCTCAAACACCAGAAACGATTATCACCAAAGTGTAGAATTGACCAGGATACAGAGCGCTAGTAGAGTAAATATGGTTGGCTGCGCGATACGCTTGAACGCTACCTCGAAAGGACAGTCTTCAGTGCAATCCTTCTTCATCCTCCCCACACTACCCTTCCCAGTATCTGCAATCAAGATGCCAACTACCACCTCTGATACAGTAGAATATACATCTTCAGCATTATAACCATGTCCCACAATTCTGATTGCTGTACCGGTCGCAGCGGCTACACTTGCCTCTGCCAGGCATTTCGTGATCTCGCAGTGCAAGTCACTTAACCGCATCAAATGTGGAAAATAGGTAGGCAAAGACGGGGAAGGTGACATATCTGAGGTGGCTAGAGAGTTATGCCATCTTAACCAACGGCATCACTTCGAAGAATACACCAATGGTGAATTCCTACATAAATGCCATTTTTGGGTGCTTTGCAAAGGATTCCAGCTGAATGGCTCACTTCAAAAAGAAAATCGACCATCCTGAGTCGAGAGATTCGAACAGATGGCGTTGCGTCTGCTCTTGTCTGGTGAGTGGGCCAAGCACGCGGTGTCGGTAGACATCAAGGCTGTTGCCAAGTACACCAGCTACAGGTAAGTAGACCCCAGCCTCCTCTGCGCTTATAATTCTCTAGCTGCTACTGCTACTACTAATGCTTCATAACTACTATATTGCAACAGTGTTAGGAGCCATCTCTGTTTAGTGCCATCAGCATCAATCTGGCGATCGATACAGTACAGTTGGCAACCGTAATCAGTGTAGGTTGATGATTTCTGGATTGGGCAGGAGCGTCTGCTGCATGTGTGCATCCGTAGGGTGGGTGGATAGGTGACCTTGTGCGTAACGTGAATGGAAGCAGGAGGAGAATAAGGAGAAGAATTTGGAGAAATTCGTGGAGGATATTTAATTCTAGGTTTAAAAAATAGCCTTATCAAGTTTCCTTTGTAAATCTGAATTCTAGAAATTTCCCTTCACCTACCTATCTCCCTATCTATCTATCTCTTTAGGTGTGTGCTTAGATACCTGTCTATCTATTACTACCGTCAAAATGCCAAAAAGCCTTGTCTTTTATCGGGAATACACCTAAGCATATTAAATACTGTGATTGGTGAAAATATTACTAAATCCGCAAACTCTTGCTTAACTTGTATTGAAAAGCCCGATTCGATGGATTTCTTCCGTAAAAGCTATGTCATCCGTTATATCGAAATAAAATGTTGCACCAGCCAGTCACGTGTTGGCATGATAACGTTTTCAGTGCAATGAGCAAAGTCTCGAATCTGTCCAGTTTAGCCGAGTTTATTTATTTTATCTGTTTACTCCCTACCCATTAGGACAAGTATCAAGTACATTTTGGTAGAAGAAGAGAATTACAAATAGCTGTTACAACACGTAGCACACAACATTTAAAATAGAAGACAGTAAAAGCGCTTACCAACGTCTCGCTTTACTGGTCATTTCTCTGGCATGTTTTCACATTTCAGGTGGCAGTTCAACCTTTGTAATGCAAAAGAAGAGTGCATTCGAATCAACAATAGCGCTTGCTCTGCAATAGCCAATCTCGTTGCCGCCGTGATAATCAACCCTACTTCAATAACTCGCGCCCACGTGCCAGAAGAGACCCTCATTACTAATTAGAGGGAGTCGGTTTCGTGTCTGTGCTACTCTCATGCCAATAGCCGGCTTTAGTTCATGTACAAATGAGACTCGCTTACCTACCAATCACTGCGAGACCAGAACAGATAATTTATCAGCAAGTCAGTATAACGTTAAAATGGTGTCACTGTGATTGCACGTGCCAACAAGATAGTACGCCGCAGTTGAGCCGAAACGCATTCGCACCAAGCCACCTATGAACACCAGGGAGAAAATATAGAAGAAATCTCAGTTGGGGAGGCTAGCCCATTAGCTCCAAAAGAACCTCGCACACTAGTGCATGATCCGAAATTGATTTGCAAAGAACTTATTGAGGTACGCAGAAGCAAACTCGAGGGCATCTTTCTCTCTGTTTATCAGACATTCCTTCATAGCCAGACATCCGTGTGAGTCTTGAATTGTGATGTATATTCCCATATTAAGTACTGGCCTCGTCAATCTTAAGATAGTACCTTTTCTGCACCAGGTTTTATACTTCATGTAGGTGAATAGATAATGTATAACTAAATCATTTCCGATACTACAAAGGCACTCAAACTGAGTGGTCAGGAAAATACGCCTGAGTAAATCAGCTGAACGTAAACTAAACAAATTCAGCTTACTGTTCCAGTTGTCGCACTTCCAAGGTGTGCACTACCAGATCAACCTGATTTATTAAGACGAAGCCGACGAGGGAAAGCACGGTTTTTTAAGCATTCAGCAACTCTTCGAATTAGAGCAGTTGTTTGAGAGGCAACAATGTCCTTCAACTGCCGAGCACACTGATATTTATGTGAGGGGAAGTGCCAGCCGCAAGTAACTTTCGGTGGCTCAATGCTATTCAGCATAAGTGAACTACGCTGATGACAAGTTGAGCGCGAGGTGATCAGTAATGGTTGGGAGTCGGCGAGAAGAATGCTTGAAAGAACGAGCAGGTGAATGAGTGACTTTTGCTAAGCAATGAACTTTACACCTGCAAAGCGATGCCAACGCTTCTCCTGAGTCCACAGATTGCCCATGGTAAAAAAGAAAAAAAAACTCAAACCATGAGTCTCGATACTCTACACCACTTATTTAGATGCCGCAGATCGGGCAGCAACTTGTATTACACATAATGGTCGCTTATCATGCGTGGATCTGGATTCATATTCTTTGGCGGATAACCACGTACACCAAACTATGCATTTGAACGTGCTCATACAGGCACAAACTATGGGGGGCAACTAACTGCGTTAGATGAGGTTGAGGAGGAGTTGATCAAATTTGCCAAGAGAAACTTTTACTTGAATGTAACTGATCACACTGTTAGATTTGAAATCGAACACTTCGAGGTCTTTCCTACCTTCCACTCCATCGTTTTCCTCATTCGTATCCAGCTTTTCTGCTTTTTCTAGTTCAGTTTTTATTCTTTCTTCTTCTCTGTTTGTTTCTTCCTTTCTTTGGCAGTTCCTAATATATCCTTCTAGCCAGTCTTGAGTCTTTCAAATTAGTCAGTAAGTGTGCACTCTGGACTCTGGTCCAATATCCCTTCAGTTGTAAGGTTTTCTTCTTCATGATCTCGTCTTACGTGCATTCGCATATCCTTTATTCTGGCGAAGAATCTTTGCAGTTTGCGCTGGTACAGACTCTATCACGTTTTCTTTCTCCTATCAGTCTAGGTGTATAATTTTCGTCTCGAATTAGAGGGTTTTCCTTTGGATCTGGTAGCCATGAATCTGAATGCTCTTGCCATATTTCTTTCGCAACCTTAGTTAATTGAAGCTTTCGATTCCTTGTATGTGGAGTTTTCTTAGTTTCGCCTTTTTCAAAATTACTGTCAAGTATGGAGAGTATCAGGCTATCTTTGTTCATTTTCAGGCTCTTTTATTGGTTCAATCACTTTGCCTGTATAAGACTTGCCAGATTACGAATTCGAAGTTCCTTTCGGAGTTCCTTGACAGTTTTGGCTCTTCGCGAATGCAGTCCAGGTATCTTAAGGTGAGCCGTATTTTGTGTTGCTTTAAGTTGATTGTTATATTTTACTCTCAAGACATTAGTAGACGATCCATAGGTGATTGCAGGATCGACGAAAATTCCCACTAGATTTGCTTTTAGGGTGTGTTTTTGAGACTTCTTGGGAACAGAAATGGTCGTAGTCCTATTACTTGCCTTTGTGCCCTGGCTAAGTTTGATTTTATTGCTCCGTCTGGCTCTCAAAAGTGAAGCACCTCAGAATGACGTTCCTGCTGCATCAAGAGGCGTTTGATCCTCACCGTCTCCAATTTTAAAACCAGAAGGCTTTTACGGCTGTGATTTGCATTCCATATTTATGCATCGTTTTCGCCAACTGCTCTATTAATCTGACAGCTGCGACTCTATCTGGCGCAATAAGACAAAGGTCATCGGCGTATTCTAAATAATATAGCTGCCACCTTTGCCTGATTGATCGATCATCTGAGCTGCACTCTCCTTGAGTGAGGAGAAAGCTTCATCCAATATAAGTTGGAAGGTTAACTTGAAGAGAAGTGTTCTCTCTTTTGAGCCTTGTCTCACGCCACGTTTCATCACAAAGTAGTCCCTTGTTCCCCTCAATTTTCCCTTCGATGCGTATATCAAGGACTTTACTGAGGGGATCATTTGCCAATAGCGGCCTAGATCTAACATTCGGTTGATTATTGCAGCTGCAGGCAGCAAGTCGAAGGCCTTTTCCAGGTCGACAAATACTAGCACTATTTCCTACTCTTGGTCCACAGCTTCCTGTATAATCGTTCTTACTCCAAGTATAGCCTGTTCGCTTGATCTTCCATCACAAAATCCAAATTGGGTTCTTGAGGGTAGCTCGGCAAGGTGGTGCATCTAGAAGGAAGATTGATCTATAGTTTGCAGGGTCTGTCTGCGAACCTTTGCGCTTGTAGAAACCTACATTTTCAGCATCGATCCAGGCCAAAGGTATAGGAGCAGTACAATTATAAAAGTCATTGAACACTTTATTAGATAGGCATTCAGACACTGATTGTCTCATTAAAGTAACTCAGATCTAATTCAGTTTTCGCCAGGGCTTTTATATAGTTTAATCTATTTTTTAGATATTTCGATCTCCTACATTGAAATAAAAGCGTCTCTTGGTAGAAGATTACCAATTCCTGGTAGTGTGCAACCAGATCTTTTGGTTTAACTAGTGTCCTTGTAATGTGTGTATTCCATGAGGGGTTTTTTTGTCACTGCGTCATTCAGCAACATGAAGACTTTACGAGGTTGTCTCTCTGCGAGGTATACAGGAAAGTTAAGTTAGTCTGTCTTCTTGATATGCTTTTTTCCAGTTTTGTATCAGTCTGTTCACCTTGCTTCTTTGCTCTTTGTACTCCATGAATGCTTCCTGAGTTGGTTTGAGAGCCAATTTGTTCTCAACTGCTTCTATAGCAGTAGTTCTCTATCTTTCTTCTCGCTAATAGCTGGATACCACTCGTTTTTCTTTCGTTCATTACTTTGCCTTGTTGATTTGGCCGCAGATTATTCTACAGATTTCAAGATATCTACGCATGTAGTAGTCAAAGGGTCCTGAGGTAGTTCCCCTTTGAGGTGTTCGTGGTAAGTTTCCTTCGATTGTCTTATTTGTTCTATGCATTAAGGCCATTGCCACCGTTGCTTTTGTCTATTTATGCTCTCCTTCAATGTTCTGTTCTTTCTTTTTCCTAAGCGTTTTCTGCGATGTGATTTGAGCTTGAGGATTATGTGTTAGTAAGCAGTGATCAGAGTTTGCGTCTGCCTTTCTAGGAGTTCGTATATCACATGTTAGGAATCGATTTGATTTTTTCATCAGAACCAATTCAAGAGTAGCACCTTTCCCTGTAGGGTGATACCAGGTCAACCTTCGAGTCATTGGTTTCCGAAAGAAAGTATTCATCGCGTGCAGTTTACATTATTGGCATAATCCTAGCAGCCTTAGACAGTTTTCTGTAGTGTCTTCTTGAGCAGTAAAGGGACCAATTAGTTTGGCAGCAATGTTGAGGGCATCAGATCCCAATCTGCAATTGAAATCGCCAAGGATAATTATTTGTGTGTGTGCAGTTAGAAAGGAGCAGTTTGTATATTTTGGCCACAAGTGTGTAGAAGGATTCTTTAACCATTGCGTCCTTCGTACACTCGGTCGGAGCATTGCATCCCATCAGTTCAACTTTGAATCCTCCAATTTGGAGGGTCAGCGTTGCAATTCTGTTTGAAACAGGATTAAATTCAGCTTTTTGTTCTTTTTAATCAAAGAGGCATCCCCAATATTTTGTCTAGAGCTTTCACTGTGTCCAGAGTTGAAGAAAGCGTAGTTATCGATAGTTAAGGAGCAGGATTTCATTCGAGTTTCCGTTAAGGCAACAATCTTCATAACTCTATCAGAAGTCTCTTCAACTATCTGGCGGAGTTTCCAGTCATTGCAACAGCCGCGCACTTTCCTAAATCCAAATTTCAGACTATGAATCCAGGTATTACGTCGTACCTTTTAAAGCGACCCTTGGTAAATTTGATCAACTCCTCCTCAACCTCATCTAACGCAGTTAGTTGCCCCCCATAGTTTGTGCCTGTATGAGCACGTTCAAATGCATAGTTTGGTGTACGTGGTTATCCGCATAAGAATATGAATCCAGATCCACGCATGATAAGCGACCATTATGTGTAATACAAGTTGCTGCCCGATCTGCGGCATCTAAATAAGTGGTGTAGAGTATCGAGACTCATGGTTTGAGTTTTTTTTTTCTTTTTTACCATGGGCAATCTGTGGACTCAGGAGAAGCGTTGGCATCGCTTTGCAGGTGTAAAGTTCATTGCTTAGCAAAAGTCACTCATTCACCTGCTCGTTCTTTCAAGCATTCTTCTCGCCGACTCCCAACCATTACTGATCACCTCGCGCTCAACTTGTCATCAGCGTAGTTCACTTATGCTGAATAGCATTGAGCCACCGAAAGTTACTTGCGGCTGGCACTTCCCCTCACATAAATATCAGTGTGCTCGGCAGTTGAAGGACATTGTTGCCTCTCAAACAACTGCTCTAATTCGAAGAGTTGCTGAATGCTTAAAAAACCGTGCTTTCCCTCGTCGGCTTCGTCTTAATGAATCAGGTTGATCTGGTAGTGCGCACCTTGGAAGTGCGACAACTGGAACAGTAGGCTGAATTTGTTTAGTTTACGTTCAGCTGATTTACCCAGGCGTATTTTCCTGACCACTCAGTTTGAGTGCCTTTGTAGCATCGGAAATGATTGAGTTATACATTATCTATTCACCTACATGAAGTATAAAACCTGGTGCAGAAAAGGTACTATCTTAAGATTGACGAGGCCAGTACTTAATATGGGAATATAACACATCACAATTCAAGACTCACACGGATGTCTGGCTATGAAGGAATGTCTGATAACAGAGAGAAGATGCCCTCGAGTTTGCTTCTGCGTACCTCAATAGTTCTTTGCAAATCAATTTCGGATCATGCACTAGTGTGCGAGGTTCTTTTGGAGCTAATGGGCTAGCCTCCCCAACTGAGATTTCTTCTATATTTTCTCCTGGTGTTCATAGGTGGCTTGGTGCGAATGCGTTTCGGCTCAACTGCGGCGTACTCTTGTTGGCACGTGCAATCACAGTGACACCATTTAACGTTATACTGACTTGCTGATAAATTATCTGTTCTGGTCTCGCCGTGATTGGTAGGTAAGCGAGTCTCATTTGTACATGAACTAAAGCCGGCTATTGGCATGAGAGTAGCACAAGACACGAAACCGACTCCCTCTAATTAGTAATGAGGGTCTTCTGGCACGTGGGCGCGAGTTATTGAAGTAGGGTTGATTATCACGGCGGCAACGGATGTCTATTGCGAGCAAGCGCTATTGTTGATTCGAATGCCCTCTTCTTTTGCATTACAAAGGTTGAACTGCCACCTGAAATGTGAAACATGCCAGAGAAATGACCAGTAAAGCGAGACGTTGGTAAGCGCTTTTACTGTCTTCTATTTTAAATGTTGTGTGCTCGTGTTGTAACAGCTATTTGTAATTCTCTTCTTCTACCAAAATGTACTTGATCTTGTCCTATGGGTAGAGTAAACAGATAAAATAAATAAACTCGGCTAAACTGGACAGATTTCAGACTTTGCTCATTGCACTGAAAACGTTATCATGCCAACACGTGACTGGCTGGTGCAACATTTATTTCGATATAACGGATGACATAGCTTTTACGGAAGAAATCCATCGAATCGGGCTTTCAATACAAGTTAAGCAAGAGTTTGCGGATTTGTAATATTTTCACCAATCACAGTATTTATATGCTTAGTGTATTCCCGATAAAAGACAGGCTTTTTGGCATTTTGACGGTAGTAATAGATAGACAGGTATCTAAGCACACACCTAAC
>JADFDV010000548.1:0-31869 GCA_019097775.1 Moniezia expansa
TTGTAAACTTCAAATTCACCAGTGCTGCATTTGACGACCATTTTGACAGTTCATTGGGCCTTCCAAGAACCCAGGACGTATTTGGCTGTACGATTCTATGTTACATATGAGATATTTTGCCATTTTAATATTTTTGTTTTGTTTTTCAGCATAAAGTAACATACGTGAATAAGAATCAAGTAAGATGCCGGCATGCAAATGTGCATGTAAGGATGAAGTCCGCAAACTTACGAGGAAAGCATGAAGATCCTTCTAATGCCTGGTCAGTTTGGCTTTGTGATGGAAGACCAACTAAATGCGAGTGTCGCTGGACCGATCTCGAACTTATTCCAATGGATTAGTAGAAGTCAGCGGAATACAAATTATTCTGCCGAGATGGCTGAAGTCAAATTGCAGCACGAGACAGAGCACTACAATTTGAAGTGCGAAGGCTCGCCTAATAAGCGCAAAGGCATTAACCGCGAGTGGAGGTTGTTGTGTATCGAGTCATGAAATAGATGTGGGAGGCAAAATGGGTGGGAAATCACCTGACCGAAATGCCACGGCTGTGCCTGCACCGTGGGCGCACCAATCACTCCTGGAGACTTCGACTCGCCCGTCTAGCATCCCCAAGTGCCCCATCATGGTAACACGACCCGAAAGCCGTCCTTGTCTTCATGTCGCAGTTGTGACTGACAACCTCGACCTCTCGGAAGTCTGTTTCCAATCTCATGCAAGTGGCCACGCTAGATACTACACACTACCATTTTTATTATGTCAAATGTTTGGATACCGGATACCAGATACTAGATAGGTATTGCTGTCTTTTGATGCGGACCGTAAAGCCAATGCAACATGCTAGAACCACTGACTTCGACAAGTCGGCGATCAGAGACTTCGCCACCCGGGCCTTATTGGCCGGCTTAACGGCACACTGAGCCAGGCCCAGCCGTTCTGCTCGGCCGGCATCTTACTTGATTCTTGTTCACGTATGTTACTTTATGCTGAAGTATAGGCATGAACTGTTGACTTTTAATATTATCCTTTAAAGAGCACTACTGCAATACATATTATACTCCAGTGATGCGATATATATGCGGCTGAACACCATATCAGGGCAGCTGCCATTCGAAGTCAACAGGCCAGAATGCCGCCACCTGGTCTTGGTTAGGCTTCCTCAGTTGCTTCTGTCAAATGCTACTGCACCACATTCTATCGGCACGATTTTTACCCAATAATTGCGATTCACTTACACTGATGATGCGATTGCGACCAGAGCAGGATCGTTGTTACACTGCTTTCATACTACACGCCTTTACATTTTATGCAACATGTTTGCAAACGCTTATAACCACATCTTATGTTTATAATGTGTTTTGAGTATGTTTCCGGAACAGTTCGATGCACAATTCGATCCATCGCTACATGCAAAGAAATTTCAAAAATCCAGCAACAAAGCGTGCGTCAACGCGCTTAACATCTAACATTCGCTACTATAATCTGCCTATTTTGCTTTGAATTAGTCCTATTTTTCAAAGTTGTCTTCATCAAACTAACCTATCGAATACATGGTTCAGGCCATTCATCCATTGTGCTAATATAATTCTTCCTTCTAAGGATTTGCTCAGTTATAATGTGCGGCAAAGTTGCAGTCTTATGTTGAGGCCAAAGTAGGTGGAAGCATAAGTATGGGTAGGGAAACATTTGAAAGTATTAATCTGATCTGCTAAAAGTGGGAATATTGCAGCGATAGGCCTCGTAACGCAGCCTGTTAAATTGCCGAATCAACTTGAAATGCACTTCCTACAATAACTGCTTGCTGCAATGATTGAAGTCATTCCTAGATTTTGGGAATGATTAATTTTGAAACCCCAAATAAGAGATATGCGAAATGCAAACCATTTGTTGCAAATGTTTGGAAGATCGACACATATCTTTAGCAATTAACAAGATGACACTTACATGGCTTACCAGAAGACGTATTGAAATGAGCAGAAATATACTTCAAGAAAGGCGAAATACAATTGTGGACAAAGCGGTTTTCATCTGCAAGGCTGACTGTGCTTAATACACCAAAATGCTGTACTTATCCACCTACATCCGCCATTCACACCATCGAAGCTCTACCTTACTCAACAATCTTTGGCACATGCTTTGCCATCCCCAAAGTGCTTTCAACTTGTACCTTCTATTACGCAGACACACACAGTCAGCCAGACAGCACTTTGCCCATGTTACCCCGATTTTTAATATCAGTGACGCTGGCCTTTCCAGTATGCCACACTTTGCTATCGATGCAGAGCCGCCTTTTGTTCAGTAAATTCAAAGATCTGAGTGTTGAGCTTAAGTAGGAAATATTTTAGAGCGGATTGGATGCATTTTATGAAACTAGTAAATGGAATATCCAGGCGTTGCAAGAAATCTTGGCATGAAATAGGGTTGGATAGTCCGAGTAGTTGAGTGAGGATAAATTAGTGAGGCCTAGTGGGATTAACTGGTAGTGATTCTTCCATAAACTTGCGCAAACTCTAAATGACTTTACCACAGTTCTACTCCATGAAGTCCGTTTTTAGTTATAAGTCCTAAAATGTTGACTTCTGAAGAAAATCTGCCTGGATAGTACTTGTTAAATACGGCGGTCTAGCCTAGACACTTGCTTCATAATTAAGCCCATGTGACAGATCGGTTTATTCTTATCGAGTTGATGACTTGAGAGGAACGATTACTTTTGCCTGATACATAAAACTATCAAATGAACTCTAATGAATGCGGTTATTTTCGAAGTTCTTTTGGATAAGTACGGGTGCGAAGAAGTTTAAATAAATCAAATATTGAACGAAATCGGAAGGGAAAGTCATAGCCACTCTAAGGTATTTATGTTTGCCCGATTTCGCTTTAACATTTATTTTCTTCAACTTACCTCTTGCCCTTAGAGGCATTTTATCATCTGCATCATGCTTTCGAATTATCGATTGAAGGAATGTGTTGTACCGCTTTTCCTGGATTGAAAGAAAACAGATTTTAGCCCTGATTGCGGAATTCGATTTCGGCTGGTGAGTGTGAAACCCATAGCATCCCTTGAAACAGACATTGATAGGATCTTATCACTGCTGATGCACTTGTCTACCGAAATCTTTTGAAAGCGAAGTTAAAATAATCTACATGACGCCTTCCGTTCTAATTTAATTGCGTATTGTTAAATAAAAATATTAATAGAGGGAAAAATGAACAATGGAATTCAGAAATTCCGTTTGCTTATCGAATTCGGCAAGTTGACGTTTCGTCTCAGCTTAGTGAGTAGTTCTTGCGTCAATATCATATTAGTGATGTTCCGATGGCGGAATCGCGGAGCATTATTGTACCTGTCCATCCGACCATAATCGACCGGCTTATTAAGAGAAGAGAGATTTGTCTCTCGACACTCTTGATGAGCAACGCACTCAGGAGTTACGTCAGTTGTTGCACCATTTGCCATAAAGAGCGCCTAGTTTGCGACAACTCCCCTGCTCTCCTGTCAAACTGCTTATCTATGTGAATCAGTACATTTTCGCGTTGCAGCGCTTGTGTTCACTCTCTCGATGTCGGTCACTCGATCCAACTTATTGACCGACTAGTGCTCTATATCTAAAATTAGACATATGATCATGAGTCATAGAAGGCTGGGTTTAATGGGAATGAATTACATCAAAAACCATCTTTCTCTGCACCTGAACCCAACTACTGCTAAAGGCTTTTAATGCTTGTAACACAGTTCTCTGCGCTTGCAATAAGATTTATATCATACGCGAATATTTGTGAGTCATCTTCTAGGCATGCATAGTTTAATTCAAGCTTTTAGTCTTAAAATCTGTCACAAATTTTCACAATTAACGAATATGCTATAAACTTGTAGCTTTTGCTTCACTTTTAATCGCTTCTTTCTGATATTTAAACCATATACGGTAAATTTGTTGAGTCAACGATTATTTAACAGAGTTGGACGGTCTAGCCAAAAAATTCAAGTATAGTCTCACCGTTAGGCAACTAGGTATCAACTGAATCAGAAAAAAATACGATTATGATAGTAGCCATCAAAGTGTGGCATCATCATCATCATCACCATCATCATCAGCATCATCAGTGTAAGTGAATCGCAATTATTGGGTAAAAATCGTATATTTCTGCTCATTTCAATAGGTCTTCTGGTAAGCCATGTAGTGTCATCTTATTAATTGCTAAAGATGTGTGTCGATCTGAAAGTGATCAAATATTACTAGGCCCAACTTCCAAACATTTGCAACAAATGGTTTGCATTTCGCATATCTCTTATTTGGGGTTTCAAAATTAATCATTCCAAAATCTAGGAATGACTTCAATCATTGCAGCAAGCAGTTATTGTAGGAAGTGCATTTCAAGTTGATTCGGCAATTTAACAGGCTGCGTTACGAGGCCTATCGCTGCAATATTCCCACTTTTAGCAGATCAGATTAATACTTTCAAATGTTCCCTACCCATACTTATGCTTCCACCTACTTTGGCCTCAACATAAGACTGCAACTTTGCCGCACATTATAACTGAGCAAATCCTTAGAAGGAAGAATTATATTAGCACAATGGATGAATGGCCTGAACCATGTATTCGATAGGTTAGTTTGATGAAGACAACTTTGAAAAATAGGACTAATTCAAAGCAAAATAGGCAGATTATAGTAGCGAATGTTAGATGTTAAGCGCGTTGACGCACGCTTTGTTGCTGGATTTTTGAAATTTCTTTGCATGTAGCGATGGATCGAATTGTGCATCGAACTGTTCCGGAAACATACTCAAAACACATTATAAACATAAGATGTGGTTATAAGCGTTTGCAAACATGTTGCATAAAATGTAAAGGCGTGGTAGTATGAAAGCAGTGTAACAACGATCCTGCTCTGGTCGCAATCGCATCATCAGTGTAAGTGAATCGCAATTATTGGGTAAAAATCGTGCCGATAGAATGTGGTGCAGTAGCATTTGACAGAAGCAACTGAGGAAGCCTAACCAAGACCAGGTGGCGGCATTCTGGCCTGTTGACTTCGAATGGCAGCTGCCCTGATATGGTGTTCAGCCGCATATATATCGCATCACTGGAGTATAATATGTATTGCAGTAGTGCTCTTTAAAGGATAATATTAAAAGTCAACAGTTCATGCCTATACTTCAGCATAAAGTAACATACGTGAACAAGAATCAAGTAAGATGCCGGCCGAGCAGAACGGCTGGGCCTGGCTCAGTGTGCCGTTAAGCCGGTCCAATAAGGCCCGGGTGGCGAAGTCTCTGATCGCCGACTTGTCGAAGTCAGTGGTTCTAGCATGTGCATTGGCTACGGTCCGCATCAAAAGACAGCAATACCTATCTAGTATCTGGTATCCGGTATCCAAACAATTTGAAATAATAAAATGGTAGTGTGTAGTATCTAGCGTGGCCACTTGCATGAGATTGGAAACAGACTTCCGAGAGGTCGAGGTGTCAGTCACAACTGCGACATGAAGACAAGGACGTCTTCGGGTCGTGTTACCATGATGGGCACTTGGGGATGCTAGACGGGCGAGTCGAAGTCTCCAGGAGTGATTGGTGCGCCCACGGTGCAGGCACAGCCGTGGCATTCGGTCAGGTGATTTCCCACCCATTTTGCCTCCCACATCTATTTCATGACTCGATACACAACAACCTCCACTCGCGGTTAATGCCTTTGCGCTTATTAGGCGAGCCTTCGCACTTCAAATTGTAGTGCTCTGTCTCGTGCTGCAATTTGACTTCAGCCATCTCGGCAGAATAATTTGTATTCCGCTGACTTCTACTAATCCATTGGAATAAGTTCGAGATCGGTCCAGCGACACTCGCATTTAGTTGGTCTTCCATCACAAAGCCAAACTGACCAGGCATTAGAAGGATCTTCATGCTTTCCTCGTAAGTTTGCGGACTTCATCCTTACATGCACATTTGCATGCCGGCATCTTACTTGATTCTTATTCACGTATGTTACTTTATGCTGAAAAACAAAACAAAAATATTAAAATGGCAAAATATCTCATATGTAACATAGAATCGTACAGCCAAATACGTCCTGGGTTCTTGGAAGGCCCAATGAACTGTCAAAATGGTCGTCAAATGCAGCACTGGTGAATTTGAAGTTTACAATAAAGCACAAGTGGTTAGGGCCTATAAAGTCATTTGAAGTAAGACAGAGGACGAATGAAAGCTAAGAAAGTTGCGATTGGGTTTGAGCAGCATGGGAGGTTCCCGAGAATGTAGTCAGGCAGTTGGAAGGTGATAGATGATGCTGTAAAACAGAAATCAGCATCACAACGCAAGTTAACAAGTCACTTCTCAATCAGACCCTGCGTTTGCAATCACTGCAGCGAATGAAACGCTAGCTCAGGTAGTAAGGACTCTAGATTAATGAGTGAAACTAACATTCATACGGCTAACAAAGAAAAAAAAAACGGATTGACACATCTGGATGCGGCAATGTGGAAAGAAGGAAGCGATGTCAACCTTCAAACAATGTGAAGTCCTGTTCCACTTCTTCCCGAATTCTGGTTCGAAAATCTTCGTATTCTGCATATGTCAAGGGGATGGCAGCTCCACTGAAACGCCTCTCCCACTCGGCCATCACTTCTTCGTATAATTGGTCAACGATGATATCGATTGCGATTTTACCCGCTTCGCGGTTGCTCATATAGCACTCTTCCTGCAGCTTCCCACGACCTCGCACACCTGTTGGGAAACTACATTTGAGAAAGAACTCCCTAATAAGCCAAGGCTGATACAATGCACCACAAGCCTTGCCCTCAACTTCCTATCAAATGCCACAAGGCCGCAGTTTGTTAGACTGCTGTCGATCTGTTAGGACTGAACGAGACCTCGTTTCCTAAATGTTCTAGGGCAAACGAGCAAAGTTGTTTAACTAACAGAATGTAATAAATTCCACAATCAAGTCAATACTTAACACAAAAGTAGCACTGCTTATACGGATCAGAATCGCTTTTCATCTTAAGCTTTCAAGTCTAGTTTCGCATGCACCTCAAATAACTGCCTAAAACGCTAGATCTAGATCTAGATCTAAATCTAGATTGAATAAATGCCCGCATTCCACTACGTTGTGGCTTGGGCTTGCTTAGGAAACCAGTGACACTTATCCGAAGCACAATATACACTTGAGCCTTACAACCTGCTCGATCAAGCACAAGCGATAGTGATGCGACACTGCAAGTCATGAACTAGGTCCTACAGATACTTACTGCCATCATGTCGATTCAATCTGTAGTGCAACTGGCGAAGAATTGCCATCAGAATGTCCATCGTGTACTCTCCAGTGCACCTAATCAAGGAGGGAAAGCACTTGTTAAGCCGCAAATGAAGGTGAACATTTCAAAAATGCTGCGAATGCTTCTGGCTGTTATTCGAATCATTTATTGACACGAACGCGTTATCAATCAACCTGTCGAGGACATTATGCTGAACTGGGATTCTGCCAATGTCAGTAGGGTGTGTGTGAGGCATAAGCTAAGGAGTTAATCGTTTACTAACAGGTTCGCAGAAGTTGTTGAGTGGTTTACGAAAAATTCACTGAAGCTTAATCAGTAGCACAAGCAAAACACATTGGCATACCAGGTACGATGGAATTATTCTTGATGCATTGTGCTTTACTTCAAAAGATCCATTCCGTTAGTGATTTCTCCTATCAAAAAGGGCAGTTCACCAGTACAAAATTCGTCAGTAAAGGTTAAAGTCATTCATTTCGATTTACTTCCAGACTTGATGGATTTCGTCTGAATACTTCGAAGCACAATGTTTAGGAAGCCACAGTACTGCACATGTAGTAATTCATGCTCACTATCGGTCCCAAATTGGTTGCCATACTTGGTTTCGGGAGAAAACTCACCTTCCTTCAAAGCATCCATCTGAGCAGCGCCTACTAGTCTAGTTTGTTTTCCAAATCATTTTAGTCGAGGATTTCTTATGGGTTCACTTAATTAACTACTCCAAAACCACTCAATGCAGCTTCGCTACACTGTGCTGATGTGTTGGACATCTCATAGTGCTAACCTGCTGACACCGACTTGCGAAACGGAATTGGTGGCTTCCTAGAAACTAACAACAGACATTCGACCCACGAGTTTGCAAAAAAATGATTGGTTTGTGGCGTTTCAAATTTGATATATTTTGAGTACAAGACTTGTTGGGACGAGCGGAAAAGCCAACTTAGCACAAAGCCTTGTGGGCAAATGCGACGAGCTCAGATCCAGCAGTGGGTGATTGCCCAGAATCGCCATTTCTTCTTTTTAGGGGGTGTTTGGCAACACCTATTCCCCCAATAGGTCAGTGCGTGCATCCTTACAACATAATTCCTTAAATCCATGTCCAGCATTTGGGATACTCTTTTCGTCTTTCTTATTTTGTCCTCCATATTAATTATTTGAGTGATTACTTTATTCATGGATCAAATCTATTCGTGGTCCATGTTTCATGTGATGCTTGTATTCACTATGCGTTTTAATGTCTGAATTAATAACAAGGTGAATGGAAGAGAGACTTGAATGCAAAGTCCCATGAGGAAGATTACCTGCTTCAATTCTACATACCATTTGCTGAAATGACATTGTGCATACAGCATAAAGTAGGCTGCACACCCAGTCCTTTGGGGCTCACTTTCCTTAGTATCAAAGCCAGCAATATGCCAGCCACATGGCATGATCGGCTACAATGTACCCAGGGAAGAAGTTCAAATCAGTGCTTGCAGAACTCCAAGGCAAATACCGGTGCTGCTGCGTGCGGCGTTAGTTAAATGCTCGAAACTTTACTAGGGGGGCTTGACAATTAACCAGGCACCAAATGGCCAGGCCCCGTTGATTTGCTGTGTTGATGCATAGAACACTGGGGCAAAGGGAAACAGTAGATTCTTTCCATGATCAGTGACTGAGTATTCAGAAGCAATTTAATGTAAAGCTTTGGTGGTACTTTATTTCTTATTTCTTAGCTGTTTATAGAATAATGGGTCGCAGCAACCATGTAAAATTTGTGAAATAAATCATTTAGTCTGTTTTCGTTCTTATCGTCTTTCTTAAGATTCAATTAAAACCCTCTTGACAACCGACTCAAAGTAAAAAGTCGAATTGCCCAAGCGGTAAACAGGTTGTTAGTGTCGATTTCAGCGAACATTGCCCTCAGACCACCATTTCAATTCTCTATAAGATACGCTCTCTCGCTTGTTTGATCTCAACTATGTAGCTTTAAGGGACGATGAAGTAGACACTAAGGCACGCTCTAATAGCCCTTCACAATGACAATGCGAACACAGAAGAGACATTAAAGCATTCATTTTATTCAATCGACATGATAACCGACCAAAGCGGTACCATCATTTGGTCAGGAAATACATCAATGTCAATAGACAGGTGCGCATCAGACTATCTAACTGGACCCAGTGTTCCAGTGTCAAAGTAGGTTTGACTAAATCCCTGCCACTCGTTCCACTCAGCTCCGAACACTTAATTTAAATGCAAATGGTAACAGAAAAGCACACAAATTATTATTTAATACCAATTTTTTCAAAACACTTTTCATCACACAAATGCTTTAAATAGGTGGCTCTCGATTTGGCGGCAAAATTTGAATTATTGCCAGACGTGACTTTGTTTGGGGTGTGGGTCGCTTGCTTTTGGTGTCAGCAGTTTTGAAATGTTCACCTTCATTTGCGGCTTAACAAGTGCTTTCCCTCCTTGATTAGGTGCACTGGAGAGTACACGATGGACATTCTGATGGCAATTCTTCGCCAGTTGCACTACAGATTGAATCGACATGATGGCAGTAAGTATCTGTAGGGACCTAGTTCATGACTTGCAGTGTCGCATCACTATCGCTTGTGCTTGATCGAGCAGGTTGTAAGGCTCAAGTGTATATTGTGCTTCGGATAAGTGTCACTGGTTTCCTAAGCAAGCCCAAGCCACAACGTAGTGGAATGCGGGCATTTATTCAATCTAGATCTAGATCTCCTTTGGCATCTCCTTTGCTGTGGTGAGACATTTATGACAGTCTGCTTTGGTACAGAGAATATCACGTTGCCTTTCTCCCACCAATCTAGGTGTGTAATTATCATCTCGACCTTTGAGGCTTTACTTTGGATCAAGTAGCCATGATTCGGAATGCTCTTGCTATATTTCTTTCGCATCTTTAATTAATTAGAGCATACACTTCCTTGTAGCCACGACGATTGTCTGCCTTGTTGCACCAGAATCCCTTTCGCTTGTAGCGTCTTATTCCGATCTTAAAGGCTGAACCCGGCCCTGCTACATTTATCGGGCCAATAAAACAGCAATGTTGACAGGTTTTTAGATCAGAGTTCATGGTTAGCGATTTTATTTCAGAGTCCTTCTATTCCGCCAACTGCCATTCCCTCATTTACTGAAGTTATTACCACAGTACCACAGAAGATGAGGTTAAGGTTCTCTTCGAGTGAGAATCACTGTTTTTCCTCTACTAAGAGTTTTGAAAAAAAAGTAAGTTGCAAAGTAAATAAAGTCATGCAAGTAACTGCTGGCCAAATCAGAATAGCAGATACAGATTTTCCTTTGAAGCGGTTATTTCATTGCTCGCTCTGTTCACAGCACTGCGTTTAGTACCATTTTACGAAATTCTAATAGCGTTAGTGCTTATGATTCTTTTACAGTATAACCTGAATACAAGCTACCAAGGCACAAATTTCTCCACGGAGAACGGTACATGCATGATATTATCGCGCAGACAGTAAAGTGACATACACTTTACAGAGAAGACTTAGACCTCTCTATTTTTTCTTGCAAGCGAACCAAACTTCAGTGAAAATGTAATGATTATCGAGCAGTTGTACATAGGTTTCACACCTGTTTCCTTCAAAAAGAGCCCTATTGACCTAACGAATCGAGAGTATTCGATTCATATTTCGTGAATGCATTTTTATAAAATTATCCCACCAGTTGAAAACCTTAAAATCACTCACTTGATGAGAATCCCCCTTTTAGAGAGAGTACGAATTGAAGGCTTTAAGAGTTAAGACTCGCAATGATTGCATGTGCATGGCTACGGTCCGCATCAAAAGATAGCAATACCTATCTAGTATCTGGTATCCGGTATCTACACCATTTGAAATAATTAAAATGGTAGTGTGTAGTATCTAGCGTGGCCACTTGCATGAGATTGGAAACAGACTTCCGAGAGGTCGAGGTGTCAGTCACAACTGCGACATGAAGACAAGGACGTCTTCGGGTCGTGTTACCATGATGGGCACTTGGGGATGCTAGACGGGCGAGTCGAGGTCTCTAACAGTGATTGATGCGCCCACGGTGCAGGGACAGCCGTGGCATTCGGTCAGGTGGTTTCCCACCCATTTTGCATCCCACATATATTAATGAATAGATGTTGTTACTGCTAATTATTCAGTAGTCAAGCCTTCGCATTGCAAACTTAAAATTTCACTATGTATATTACATTCGCTTTATGCATTGATATTCAACTAACTAAAATCCCTCTTTTTACAACCGTGTAGATAGTTGAGCCTTTAATTAAGCTAGCGTGATGAATGCAGGATGCCTTTATCTGAGCTCACTGCTGCTGATCATCCCAGCCATTTCAAGGTATGACAGTTTCTGTCATGCTTGACTGTATAAATTGCGCTGTTAGCGCACATCGAAGTGCGGACATAAGTACCAATAATAAAGCATGAAGTAGTGAATTAAAACATGATAATTAAGGCCAAATTATTAGCGATACGCACCGTGATGCTAGAATGAATCCAGGTCATCAGATGCTAGGTTGATGGGAGGGAATTAACATCGGATCCTTTCCCATCTCTATGCTAGAACCCAAACGTGTCGCTGCAGAGGCTGTTTCGATAAATGCCACTGACATCGCTTCCTTCTTTCCACATTGCCGCATCCAGATGTGTCAATACGATTTTTTTTCTTTGTTAGCCGTATGAATGTAGTTTCACTCATTAATCTAGAGTCCTTACTACCTGAGCTAGCGTTTCATTCGCTGCAGTGATTGCAAACGCAGGGTCTGATTGAGAAGTGACTTGTTAACTTGCGTTGTGATGCTGATTTCTGTTTTACAGCATCATCTATCACCTTCCAACTGCCTGACTACATTCTCGGGAACCTCCCATGCTGCTCAAACCCAATCGCAACTTTCTTAGCTTTCATTCGTCCTCTGTCTTACTTCAAATGACTTTATAGGCCCTAACCACTTGTGCTTTATTGTAAACTTCAAATTCACCAGTGCTGCATTTGACGACCATTTTGACAGTTCATTGGGCCTTCCAAGAACCCAGGACGTATTTGGCTGTACGATTCTATGTTACATATGAGATATTTTGCCATTTTAATATTTTTGTTTTGTTTTTCAGCATAAAGTAACATACGTGAATAAGAATCAAGTAAGATGCCGGCATGCAAATGTGCATGTAAGGATGAAGTCCGCAAACTTACGAGGAAAGCATGAAGATCCTTCTAATGCCTGGTCAGTTTGGCTTTGTGATGGAAGACCAACTAAATGCGAGTGTCGCTGGACCGATCTCGAACTTATTCCAATGGATTAGTAGAAGTCAGCGGAATACAAATTATTCTGCCGAGATGGCTGAAGTCAAATTGCAGCACGAGACAGAGCACTACAATTTGAAGTGCGAAGGCTCGCCTAATAAGCGCAAAGGCATTAACCGCGAGTGGAGGTTGTTGTGTATCGAGTCATGAAATAGATGTGGGAGGCAAAATGGGTGGGAAATCACCTGACCGAATGCCACGGCTGTGCCTGCACCGTGGGCGCACCAATCACTCCTGGAGACTTCGACTCGCCCGTCTAGCATCCCCAAGTGCCCATCATGGTAACACGACCCGAAGACGTCCTTGTCTTCATGTCGCAGTTGTGACTGACACCTCGACCTCTCGGAAGTCTGTTTCCAATCTCATGCAAGTGGCCACGCTAGATACTACACACTACCATTTTATTATTTCAAATTGTTTGGATACCGGATACCAGATACTAGATAGGTATTGCTGTCTTTTGATGCGGACCGTAGCCAATGCACATGCTAGAACCACTGACTTCGACAAGTCGGCGATCAGAGACTTCGCCACCCGGGCCTTATTGGACCGGCTTAACGGCACACTGAGCCAGGCCCAGCCGTTCTGCTCGGCCGGCATCTTACTTGATTCTTGTTCACGTATGTTACTTTATGCTGAAGTATAGGCATGAACTGTTGACTTTTAATATTATCCTTTAAAGAGCACTACTGCAATACATAATACTCCAGTGATGCGATATATATGCGGCTGAACACCATATCAGGGCAGCTGCCATTCGAAGTCAACAGGCCAGAATGCCGCCACCTGGTCTTGGTTAGGCTTCCTCAGTTGCTTCTGTCAAATGCTACTGCACCACATTCTATCGGCACGATTTTTACCCAATAATTGCGATTCACTTACACTGATGATGCGATTGCGACCAGAGCAGGATCGTTGTTACACTGCTTTCATACTACACGCCTTTACATTTTATGCAACATGTTTGCAAACGCTTATAACCACATCTTATGTTTATAATGTGTTTTGAGTATGTTTCCGGAACAGTTCGATGCACAATTCGATCCATCGCTACATGCAAAGAAATTTCAAAAATCCAGCAACAAAGCGTGCGTCAACGCGCTTAACATCTAACATTCGCTACTATAATCTGCCTATTTTGCTTTGAATTAGTCCTATTTTTCAAAGTTGTCTTCATCAAACTAACCTATCGAATACATGGTTCAGGCCATTCATCCATTGTGCTAATATAATTCTTCCTTCTAAGGATTTGCTCAGTTATAATGTGCGGCAAAGTTGCAGTCTTATGTTGAGGCCAAAGTAGGTGGAAGCATAAGTATGGGTAGGGAAACATTTGAAAGTATTAATCTGATCTGCTAAAAGTGGGAATATTGCAGCGATAGGCCTCGTAACGCAGCCTGTTAAATTGCCGAATCAACTTGAAATGCACTTCCTACAATAACTGCTTGCTGCAATGATTGAAGTCATTCCTAGATTTTGGGAATGATTAATTTTGAAACCCCAAATAAGAGATATGCGAAATGCAAACCATTTGTTGCAAATGTTTGGAAGTTGGGCCTAGTAATATTTGATCACTTTCAGATCGACACACATCTTTAGCAATTAATAAGATGACACTTACATGGCTTACCAGAAGACCTATTGAAATGAGCAGAAATATACGATTTTTACCCAATAATTGCGATTCACTTACACTGATGATGCTGATGATGATGGTGATGATGATGATGATGATGCCACACTTTGATGGCTACTATCATAATCGTATTTTTTTCTGATTCAGTTGATACCTAGTTGCCTAACGGTGAGACTATACTTGAATTTTTTGGCTAGACCGTCCAACTCTGTTAAATAATCGTTGACTCAACAAATTTACCGTATATGGTTTAAATATCAGAAAGAAGCGATTAAAAAGTGAAGCAAAAGCTACAAGTTTATAGCATATTCGTTAATTGTGAAAATTTGTGACAGATTTTAAGACTAAAAGCTTGAATTAAACTATGCATGCCTAGAAGATGACTCACAAATATTCGCGTATGATATAAATCTTATTGCAAGCGCAGAGAACTGTGTTACAAGCATTAAAAGCCTTTAGCAGTAGTTGGGTTCAGGTGCAGAGAAAGATGGTTTTTGATGTAATTCATTCCCATTAAACCCAGCCTTCTATGACTCATGATCATATGTCTAATTTTAGATATAGAGCACTAGTCGGTCAATAAGTTGGATCGAGTGACCGACATCGAGAGAGTGAACACAAGCGCTGCAACGCGAAAATGTACTGATTCACATAGATAAGCAGTTTGACAGGAGAGCAGGGGAGTTGTCGCAAACTAGGCGCTCTTTATGGCAAATGGTGCAACAACTAACGTAACTCCTGAGTGCGTTGCTCATCAAGAGTGTCGAGAGACAAATCTCTCTTCTCTTAATAAGCCGGTCGATTATGGTCGGATGGACAGGTACAATAATGCTCCGCGATTCCGCCATCGGAACATCACTTATATATTGACGCAAGAACTGCTCACTAAGCTGAGACGAAACGTCAACTTGCCGAATTCGATAAGCAAACGGAATTTCTGAATTCCATTGTTCATTTTTCCCTCTATTAATATTTTTATTTAACAATACGCAATTAAATTAGAACGGAAGGCGTCATGTAGATTATTTTAACTTCGCTTTCAAAAGATTTCGGTAGACAAGTGCATCAGCAGTGATAAGATCCTATCAATGTCTGTTTCAAGGGATGCTATGGGTTTCACACTCACCAGCCGAAATCGAATTCCGCAATCAGGGCTAAAATCTGTTTTCTTTCAATCCAGGAAAAGCGGTACAACACATTCCTTCAATCGATAATTCGAAAGCATGATGCAGATGATAAAATGCCTCTAAGGGCAAGAGGTAAGTTGAAGAAAATAAATGTTAAAGCGAAATCGGGCAAACATAAATACCTTAGAGTGGCTATGACTTTCCCTTCCGATTTCGTTCAATATTTGATTTATTTAAACTTCTTCGCACCCGTACTTATCCAAAAGAACTTCGAAAATAACCGCATTCATTAGAGTTCATTTGATAGTTTTATGTATCAGGCAAAAGTAATCGTTCCTCTCAAGTCATCAACTCGATAAGAATAAACCGATCTGTCACATGGGCTTAATTATGAAGCAAGTGTCTAGGCTAGACCGCCGTATTTAACAAGTACTATCCAGGCAGATTTTCTTCAGAAGTCAACATTTTAGGACTTATAACTAAAAACGGACTTCATGGAGTAGAACTGTGGTAAAGTCATTTAGAGTTTGCGCAAGTTTATGGAAGAATCACTACCAGTTAATCCCACTAGGCCTCACTAATTTATCCTCACTCAACTACTCGGACTATCCAACCCTATTTCATGCCAAGATTTCTTGCAACGCCTGGATATTCCATTTACTAGTTTCATAAAATGCATCCAATCCGCTCTAAAATATTTCCTACTTAAGCTCAACACTCAGATCTTTGAATTCACTGAACAAAAGGCGGCTCTGCATCGATAGCAAAGTGTGGCATACTGGAAAGGCCAGCGTCACTGATATTAAAAATCGGGGTAACATGGGCAAAGTGCTGTCTGGCTGACTGTGTGTGTCTGCGTAATAGAAGGTACAAGTTGAAAGCACTTTGGGGATGGCAAAGCATGTGCCAAAGATTGTTGAGTAAGGTAGAGCTTCGATGGTGTGAATGGCGGATGTAGGTGGATAAGTACAGCATTTTGGTGTATTAAGCACAGTCAGCCTTGCAGATGAAAACCGCTTTGTCCACAATTGTATTTCGCCTTTCTTGAAGTATATTTCTGCTCATTTCAATAGGTCTTCTGGTAAGCCATGTAAATGTCATCTTATTAATTGCTAAAGATATGTGTCGATCTTCCAAACATTTGCAACAAATGGTTTGCATTTCGCATATCTCTTATTTGGGGTTTCAAAATTAATCATTCCCAAAATCTAGGAATGACTTCAATCATTGCAGCAAGCAGTTATTGTAGGAAGTGCATTTCAAGTTGATTCGGCAATTTAACAGGCTGCGTTACGAGGCCTATCGCTGCAATATTCCCACTTTTAGCAGATCAGATTAATACTTTCAAATGTTTCCCTACCCATACTTATGCTTCCACCTACTTTGGCCTCAACATAAGACTGCAACTTTGCCGCACATTATAACTGAGCAATCCTTAGAAGGAAGAATTATATTAGCACAATGGATAATGGCCTGAACCAGTATTCGATAGTTAGTTTGATGAAGACAACTTTGAAAAATAGGACTAATTCAAAGCAAAATAGGCAGATTATAGTAGCAAATGTTAGATGTTAAGCGCGTTGACGCACGCTTTGTTGCTGGATTTTTGAAATTTCTTTGCATGTAGCGATGGATCGAATTGTGCATCGAACTGTTCCGGAAACATACTCAAAACACATTATAAACATAAGATGTGGTTATAAGCGTTTGCAAACATGTTGCATAAAATGTAAAGGCGTGTAGTATGAAAGCAGTGTAACAACGATCCTGCTCTGGTCGCAATCGCATCATCAGTGTAAGTGAATC
Source organism: Moniezia expansa (assembly GCA_019097775.1). Taxonomy (NCBI): domain Eukaryota; kingdom Metazoa; phylum Platyhelminthes; class Cestoda; order Cyclophyllidea; family Anoplocephalidae; genus Moniezia; species Moniezia expansa. Next base: position 17,142 of record JADFDV010000548.1, read on the forward strand.
GCAATTATTGGGTAAAAATCGTGCCGATAGAATGTGGTGCAGTAGCATTTGACAGAAGCAACTGAGGAAGCCTAACCAAGACCAGGTGGCGGCATTCTGGCCTGTTGACTTCGAATGGCAGCTGCCCCGATATGGTGTTCAGCCGCATATATATCGCATCACTGGAGTATAATACGTATTGCAATAGTGCTCTTTAAAGGATAATATTAAAAGTCAACAGTTCATGCCTATACTTCAGCATAAAGTAACATACGTGAACAAGAATCAAGTAAGATGCCGGCCGAGCAGAACGGCTGGGCCTGGCTCAGTGTGCCGTTAAGCCGGTCCAATAAGGCCCGGGTGGCGAAGTCTCTGATCGCCGACTTGTCGAAGTCAGTGGTTCTAGCATGTGCATTGGCTACGGTCCGCATCAAAAGACAGCAATACCTATCTAGTATCTGGTATCCGGTATCCAAACAATTTGAAATAATAAAATGGTAGTGTGTAGTATCTAGCGTGGCCACTTGCATGAGATTGGAAACAGACTTCCGAGAGGTCGAGGTGTCAGTCACAACTGCGACATGAAGACAAGGACGTCTTCGGGTCGTGTTACCATGATGGGCACTTGGGGATGCTAGGCGGGCGAGTCGAAGTCTCCAGGAGTGATTGGTGCGCCCACGGTGCAGGCACAGCCGTGGCATTCGGTCAGGTGATTTCCCACCCATTTTGCCTCCCACATCTATTTCATGACTCGATACCAACAACCTCCACTCGCGGTTAATGCCTTTGCGCTTATTAGGCGAGCCTTCGCACTTCAAATTGTAGTGCTCTGTCTCGTGCTGCAATTTGACTTCAGCCATCTCGGCAGAATAATTTGTATTCCGCTGACTTCTACTAATCCATTGGAATAAGTTCGAGATCGGTCCAGCGACACTCGCATTTAGTCGGTCTTCCATCACAAAGCCAAACTGACCAGGCATTAGAAGGATCTTCATGCTTTCCTCGTAAGTTTGCGGACTTCATCCTTACATGCACATTTGCATGCCGGCATCTTACTTGATTCTTGTTCACGTATGTTACTTTATGCTGAAAAACAAAACAAAAAATTAAAATGGCAAAATATCTCATATGTAACATAGAATCGTACAGCCAAATACGTCCTGGGTTCTTGGAAAGCCCAATGAACTGTCAAAATGGTCGTCAAATGCAGCACTGGTGAATTTGAAGTTTACAATAAAGCACAAGTGGTTAGGGCCTATAAAGTCATTTGAAGTAAGACAGAGGACGAATGAAAGCTAAGAAAGTTGCGATTGGGTTTGAGCAGCATGGGAAGTTCCCGAGAATGTAGTCAGGCAGTTGGAAGGTGATAGATGATGCTGTAAAACAGAAATCAGCATCACAACGCAAGTTAACAAGTCACTTCTCAATCAGACCCTGCGTTTGCAATCACTGCAGCGAATGAAACGCTAGCTCAGGTAGTAAGGACTCTAGATTAATGAGTGAAACTAACATTCATACGGCTAACAAAGAAAAAAACGGATTGACACATCTGGATGCGGCAATGTGGAAAGAAGGAAGCGATGTCAGTGGCATTTATCGAAACAGCCTCTGCAGCGACACGTTTGGGTTCTAGCATAGAGATGGAAAGGATCCGATGTTAATCCCTCCCATCAACCTCAGCATCTGATGACTGGATTCATTCTAGCATCACGGTGCGTATCGCTAATAATTTGGCCTTAATTATCATGCTTAATTCACTACTTCATGCTTTATTATTGTACTTATGTCCGCACTTCGATGTGCGCTAACAGCGCAATTTATACAGTCAAGCATGACAGAAACTGTCATACCTTGAAATGGCTGGGATGATCAGCAGCAGTGATCTCAGATAAAGGCAATCCTTGCATTCATCACGCAGTATATTAAAGGCTCAACTATCTACACGGGTGTAAAAAGAAGGGATTTTAGTTAGTTGAATATCAATGCATAAAGCGAAATGTAATAAAACATAGTGAATTTTAAGTTTGCAATGCGAAGGCTTGACTACTGAATAATTAGCAGTAACAACTATTCATTAAATATATGTGGGATGCAAAATGGGTGGGAAACCACCTGACCGAATGCCACGGCTGTGCCTGCACCGTGGGCGCATCAATCACTCCTGGAGACTTCGACTCGCCCGTCTAGCATCCCCAAGTGCCCATCATGATAAACACAACCCGAAGACGTCCTTGTCTTCATGTCGCAGTGGTGACTGACACCTCGACCTCTCGGAAGTCTGTTTCCCAATCTCATGCAAGTTGGCCACGCTAGATACTACACACTAACTTTATATTATTTCAAATGGTGTAGATACCGGATACCAGATACTAGATAGGTATTGCTATCTTTTTGATGCGGACCGTAGCAATTCACATGCAATCAATGCGAGTCTTAACTCTTAAAGCCTTCAATTCGATACTCTCATCTAAAAGGGGATTCTCAATCCAGTGAGTGATTTTAAGGTTTTCAACTGGTGGGATAATTTTATAACATGCATTCACGAAATATGAATCGAATACTCTCGATTGTTAGGCAATAGGGCTCTTTTTGAAGGAACAGGTGTGAAACCTATGTACAACTGCTCGATAATCATTACATTTTCACTGAACGTTTGGTTCGATTGCAAGAAAAAATAGAGAGGTCTAAGTCTTCTCATTGTAAAGTAGTAATTCACTTACTGCTGCGCGATAATATCATGCATGTAACCGTTCTCCGTGGAGGAAAATTTGTGCCTTGGTAGCTGTATTCAGGTTATACATGTAAAAGAATCATAAGCACTAACGCTATTAGAATTTCGTAAATGGTACTAACGCAGTGCTGTGAAACAGACGCGAGGCAATTGAAATAACCGCTTCAAAGGAATCTGTATCTGCTATTCTGATTTGGCCAGCAGTTACTGCATGACTTATTACTTTGCAACTTACTTTTTTCAAAACTCTTAGTAGAGGAAACAGTGATTCTCACTCGAAGAGAACCTTAACCTCATCTTCTGTGGTACTGTGGTAATAACTTCAGTAAATGAGGGAATGGCAGTTGGCGAACAGAAGGACTCTGAAATAAAAGCGCTAACCATGAACTCTGATCTAAAAACCTGTCAACATTGCTGTTTTATTGGCCCGATAAATGTAGCAGGGCCGGGTTCAGCCTTTAAGATCGGAATAAGACGCTACAAGCGAAAGGGATTCTGGTGCAACAAGGCAGACAATCGTCGTGGCTACAAGGAAGTGTATGCTCTAATTAATTAAGATGCGAAAGAAATATAGCAAGAGCATTCCGAATCATGGCTACTTGATCCAAAGTAAAGCCTCAAAGGTCGAGATGATAATTACACACCTAGATTGGTGGGAGAAAGGCAACGTGATATTCTCTGTACCAAAGCAGACTGTCATAAATGTCTCACCACAGCAAAGGAGATGCCAAAGGAGATCTAGATCTAGATTGAATAAATGCCGCATTCCACTACGTTGTGGCTTGGGCTTGCTTAGAAACCAGTGACACTTATCCGAAGCACAATATACACTTGAGCCTTACAACCTGCTCGATCAAGCACAAGCGATAGTGATGCGACACTGCAAGTCATGAACTAGGTCCTACAGATACTTACTGCCATCATGTCGATTCAATCTGTAGTGCAACTGGCGAAGAATTGCCATCAGAATGTCCATCGTGTACTCTCCAGTGCACCTAATCAAGGAGGGAAAGCACTTGTTAAGCCGCAAATGAAGGTGAACATTTCAAAAATGCTGACACCAAAAGCAAGCGACCCACACCCAAACAAAATCACGTCTGGCAATAATTCAAATTTGCCGCCAAATCGAGAGCCACCTATTAAAGCATTTGTGTGATGAAAAGTGTTTTGAAAAAATTGGTATTAAATAATAATTTGTGTGCTTTTCTGTTACCATTTGCATTTAAATTAAGTGTTCGGAGCTGAGTGGAACGAGTGGCAGGGATTTTAGTCAAACCTACTTTGACACTGGAACACTGGGTCAGTTAGATGGTCTGATGCGCACCTGTCTATTGACATTGATGTATTTCCTGACCAAATGATGGTACCGCTTTTGGTCGGTTATCATGTCGATTGAATAAAATGAATGCTTTAAATGTCTCTTCCGTGTTCGCATTGTCATTGTGAAGGGCTATTAGAGCGTGCCTTAGTGTCTACTTCATCGTCCCTTAAAGCTACATAGTTTGAGATCAAACAAGCGAGAGAGCGTATCTTATAGAGAATTGAAATGGTGTCTGAGGCAATGTTCGCTGAAATCGATACTAACAACCTGTTTACCGCTTGGGCAATTCGACTTTTTACTTTGAGTCGGTTGTCAAGAGGGTTTATTGAATCTTAAGAAAGACGATAAGAACGAAACAGACTAATGATTTATTTCACAAATTTTACATGGTTGCTGCGACCCATTATTCTATAAACAGCTAAGAAATAAGAATAAAGTACCACCAAAGCTTTACATTAAATTGCTTCTGAATACTCAGTCCCTGATCATGGAAAAGAATCTACTGTTTCCCTTTGCCCCAGTGTTCTATGCATCAACACAGCAAATCAAACGGGGCCTGGCCATTTGGTGCCTGGTTAATTGTCAGCCCCCCTAGTAAAGTTTCGAGCATTTTAACTAGCGCCGCACGCAATGCTAAGTAGTGACAGAGTTCGGGATAAACCAACAGCAGAGAGTGTGGTATCATCAGATCAATCTTCTTCCTGCTCTAAACTTTGCTGCTCAATCCTACCTCAGGAAGAATTCAATGATTCAGCACTTCTTGAGAAATTCGTATAGACGCATATCAGCCATGCACTACTGGCTGGTAGCACTTTAACCAATATGACTTTTGATTAACTAATTGTTACTTTTAAGTCTACATGGTTCTACCCTTTATGGGTTGTAGGTGCATTCCACAGCCAGAGACTCACTTTTGAAAACACAGTTGTGGATTTGATGTTACAAGTAAGATTCATAAGTGTAGTACAGACAGTTAGGCGCAAATCAACAGCAGGTATCAAAAGTACCCTTCGAAGGAAGGTGAAAATAGCGCGGAGCTTTGCTGCAAGTCTTAAGAAGAAATCCCAGGGTAGGACACATTTACTGATAAGTTAAGATGTTCCCATCAACTCAGAATAGGTACGTTTCACTTTATCTTTTGTTGTTGACCTCAAATGACTGCTCTCACTGCCAAGCATGAGACATTCAGACTAGAGAATTCGGATTCCATTAAGCGTTATAGGTGCCGCATTTGTCATTCCTTTCTTTGACAAGCAGTCAAAGTGAAGGCCTAAGACGCATTTCTCATATTTTCATACAGAGTATGTCCCACCTCATCATTCACCATGTTGACGTTCGTCCTCCTGACAGATTCAATTTCTACCACACTGCGCAATTCATTCCAACAACAATACTTCATTACTGCCCATTTTTGCCACCAAATAGGGCCATATCAATCACTTATGATGTCTCATAAATTTTGGCAAATAAATGATTGCACAGTTGGAATGCATATTTAATTGTACGCAAATAAGCAAGAAGCGCTTCGTGAGTGAAATTTTTTAAACGGGTGCGCTCGACTGGGTCGCCAAAAGTGAATTCTTTTCAAACGGGCTTTTGTCGAGGTAGGTTGCCTGCATGTGGTGTCGGCATGTTCCATATATTCGCCTGCATTCACACCATGACAAGTGCTTTTTCGCATTAGTTAGCAGCATCGAAGGATATATGATGGAAGTCCTGGTGACAATTCTTTGCCAGCCTGACTACAGATTGAATGGACGTGCAAACAGTAAGTATCTGTAGGAGTTGTTGCACTACTTGCCCATGCTTGACCGAGAAGGTGGCAAGGTGTGAGTGCAATTGGCTTCCACATAGGTGCGAGTAATGCCCACAAAGTAGTGCAATCATTCCAGCGATTGCAAACGCAGGGTCTGATTGAGAAGTGACTTGTTAACTTGCGTTGTGATGCTGATTTCTGTTTTACAGCATCATCTATCACCTTCCAACTGCCTGACTACATTCTCGGGAACTTCCCATGCTGCTCAAACCCAATCGCAACTTTCTTAGCTTTCATTCGTCCTCTGTCTTACTTCAAATGACTTTATAGGCCCTAACCACTTGTGCTTTATTGTAAACTTCAAATTCACCAGTGCTGCATTTGACGACCATTTTGACAGTTCATTGGGCTTCCAAGAACCCAGGACGTATTTGGCTGTACGATTCTATGTTACATATGAGATATTTTGCCAGTTTAATATTTTTGTTTTGTTTTTCAGCATAAAGTACATACGTGAACAAGAATCAAGTAAGATGCCGGCATGCAAATGTGCATGTAAGGATGAAGTCCGCAAACTTACGAGGAAAGCATGAAGATCCTTCTAATGCCTGGTCAGTTTGGCTTTGTGATGGAAGACCGACTAAATGCGAGTGTTGCTGGACCGATCTCGAACTTATTCCAATGGATTAATAGAAGTCAGCGGAATACAAATTATTCTGCCGAGATGGCCGAAGTCAAATTGCAGCACGAGACAGAGCACGGTAAAATTGTTTAGTCAACGATTATTTAACAGAGTTGGACGGTCTAGCCAAAAAATTTAAGTAAAGTCTCACCGTTAGGCAACTAGGTATCAACTGAATCAGAAAAAAATACGATTATGATAGTAGCATCAAAGTGTGGCATCATCATCATCATCATCATCATCAGTGTAGGTGAATCGCAATTATTGGGTAAATTCGTGCCGATAGAATGTGGTGCAGTAGCATTTGACAGAAGCAACTGAGGAAGCCTAACCAGACCAGGTGGCGGCATTCTGGGCCTGTTGACTTCGAATGGCAGCTGCCCCGATATGGTGTTCAGCCGCATATATATCGCATCACTGGAGTATAATATGTATTGCAATAGTGCTCTTTAAAGGATAATATTAAAAGTCAACAGTTCATGCCTATACTTCAGCATAAAGTAACATACGTGAACAAGAATCAAGTAAGATGCCGGCCGAGCAGAACGGCTGGGCCTGGCTCAGTGTGCCGTTAAGCCCGGTCCAATAAGGCCCGGGTGGCGAAGTCTCTGATCGCCGACTTGTCGAAGTCAGTGGTTCTAGCATGTGCATTGGCTACGGTCCGCATCAAAAGACAGCAATACCTATCTAGTATCTGGTATCCGGTATCCAAACAATTTGAAATAATAAAATGGTAGTGTGTAGTATCTAGCGTGGCCACTTGCATGAGATTGGAAACAGACTTCCGAGAGGTCGAGGTGTCAGTTCACAACTGCGACATGAAGACAAGGACGTCTTCGGGTCGTGTTACCATGATGGGCACTTGGGGATGCTAGGCGGGCGAGTCGAGGTCTCCAGGAGTGATTGGTGCGCCCACGGTGCAGGCACAGCCGTGGCATTCGGTCAGGTGATTTCCCACCCATTTTGCCTCCCACATCTATTTCATGACTCGATACACAACAACCTCCACTCGCGGTTAATGCCTTTGCGCTTATTAGGCGAGCCTTCGCACTTCAAATTGTAGTGCTCTGTCTCGTGCTGCAATTTGACTTCGGCCATCTCGGCAGAATAATTTGTATTTCCGCTGACTTCTATTAATCCATTGGAATAAGTTCGAGATCGGTCCAGCAACACTCGCATTTAGTCGGTCTTCCATCACAAAGCCAAACTGACCAGGCATTAGAAGGATCTTCATGCTTTCCTCGTAAGTTTGCGGACTTCATCCTTACATGCACATTTGCATGCCGGCATCTTACTTGATTCTTGTTCACGTATGTTACTTTATGCTGAAAAACAAAACAAAAATATTAAAATGGCAAAATATCTCATATGTAACATAGAATCGTACAGCCAAATACGTCTGGGTTCTTGGAAAGCCCAATGAACTGTCAAAATGGTCGTCAAATGCAGCACTGGTGAATTTGAAGTTTACAATAAAGCACAGTGGTTAGGGCCTATAAAGTCATTTGAAGTAAGACAGAGGACGAATGAAAGCTAAGAAAGTTGCGATTGGGTTTGAGCAGCATGGGAGGTTCCCGAGAATGTAGTCAGGCAGTTGGAAGGTGATAGGTGATGCTGTAAAACAGAAATCAGCATCACAACGCAAGTTAACAAGTCACTTCTCAATCAGACCCTGCGTTTGCAATCACTGCAGCGAATGAAACGCTAGCTCAGGTAGTAAGGACTCTAGATTAATGAGTGAAACTAACATTCATACGCTAACAAAGAAAAAAAACGGATTGACACATCTGGATGCGGCAATGTGGAGAGAAGGAAGCGATGTCAGTGGCATTTATCGAAACAGCCTCTGCAGCAACACGTAGACATGTAGAAGACATGGAAACGCAAAGACTGACGGCGAGTAGCGGGAGCAAGAGAGCGCCGTAATATAGGCAAAGGCCAATGCATTTCATAACCAAGTCCACAGTGGTTCCACCTTCATTAACACTAGATATTAGTGTCATTCCAATGATGCCTTAGTTTAGTTGTGAAATGTTGGAATTCTTTGTCAACTTCGTTAAGTGATCATACACAATATGTGCAAAAGCTGTAGAGAAACGCATCGAAAAGACAGGGGTATTCGAGTCAAATACATGTGGACTAGTGTTTCAACCTTCAAACAATGTGAAGTCCTGTTCCACTTCTTCCCGAATTCTGGTTCGAAAATCTTCGTATTCTGCATATGTCAAGGGGATGGCAGCTCCACTGAAACGCCTCTCCCACTCGGCCATCACTTCCTCCTATAATTGGTCAACGATGATATCGATTGCGATTTTACCCGCTTCGCGGTTGCTCATATAGCACTCTTTCTGCAGCTTCCCACGACCTCGCACACCTGTTGGGAAAACTACATTTGAGAAAGAACTCCCTAATAAGCCAAGGCTGATACACTGCACCCACAAGCCTTGCCCTCAACTTCCTATCGAATGCCACAAGGCCGCAGTTTGTTAGACTGCTGTCGATCTGTTAGGACTGAACGAGACCTCGTTTCCTAAGTGTTCTAGGGCAAACGAGCAAAGTTGTTTAACTAACAGAATGTAATAAATTCCACAATCAAGTCAATACTTAACACAAAAGTAGCACTGCTTATACGGATCAGAATCGCTTTTCATCTTAAGCTTTCAAGTCTAGTTTCGCATTCACCTCAAATAACTGCCTAAAACGCTAGATCTAGATCTAGATCTAAATCTAGATTGAATAAATGCCCGCATTCCACTACGTTGTGGCTTGGGCTTGCTTAGGAAACCAGTGACACTTATCCGAAGCACAATATACACTTGAGCCTTACAACCTGCTCGATCAAGCACAAGCGATAGTGATGCGACACTGCAAGTCATGAACTAGGTCCTACAGATACTTACTGCCATCATGTCGATTCAATCTGTAGTGCAACTGGCGAAGAATTGCCATCAGAATGTCCATCGTGTACTCTCCAGTGCACCTAATCATTGAGGGAAAGCACTTGTTAAGCCGCAAATGAAGGTGAACATTTCAAAAATGCTGCGAATGCTTCTGGCTGTTATTCGAATCATTTATTGACACGAACGCGTTATCAATCAACCTGTCGAGGACATTATGCTGAACTGGGATTCTGCCAATGTCAGTAGGGTGTGTGTGAGGCATAAGCTAAGGAGTTAATCGTTTACTAACAGGTTCGCAAAAGTTGTGGAGTGGTTTACGAAAAATTCACTGAAGCTTAATCAGTAGCACAAGCAAAACACATTGGCATACCAGGTACGATGGAATTATTCTTGATGCATTGTGCTTTACTTCAAATGATCCATTCAGTTAGTGATTTCTCCTATCAAAAAGGGCAGTTCACCAGTATCAAATTCGTCAGTAAAGGATAAAGTCATTCATTTCGATTTACTTCCAGACTTGATGGATTTCGTCTGAATACTTCGAAGCACAATGTTTAGGAAGCCACAGTACTGCACATGTAGTAATTCATGCTCACTATCGGTCCCAAATTGGTTGCCATACTTGGTTTCGGGAGAAAACTCACCTTCCTTCAAAGCATCCATCTGAGCAGCGCCTACTAGTCTAGTTTGTTTTCCAAATCATTTTGGTCGAGGATTTCTTATGGGTTCACTTAATTAACTACTCCAAAACCACTCAATGCAGCTTCGCTACACTGTGCTGATGTGTTGGACATCTCATAGTGCTAACCTGCTGACACCGACTTGCGAAACGGAATTGGTGGCTTACTAGATACTAACAACAGACATTCGACCCACGAGTTTGCAAAAAAATGATTGGTTTGTGGTTTGAGTACAAGACTTGTTGGGACGAGCGGAAAAGCCAACTTAGCACAAAGCCTTGTGGGCAAATGCGACGAGCTCAGATCCAGCAGTGGGTGATTGCCCAGAATCGCCATTTCTTCTTTTTAGGGGTGTTTGGCAACACCTATTCCCCCAATAGGTCAGTGCGTGCATCCTTACAACATAATTCCTTAAATCCATGTCCAGCATTTGGGATACTCTTTTCGTCTTTCTTATTTTGTCCTCCATATTAATTATTTGAGTGATTACTTTATTCATGGATCAAATCTATTCGTGGTCCATGTTTCATGTGATGCTTGTATTCACTATGCGTTTTAATGTCTGAATTAATAACAAGGTGAATGGAAGAGAGACTTGAATGCAAAGTCCCATGAGGAAGATTACCTGCTTCAATTCTACATACCATTTGCTGAAATGACATTGTGCATACAGCATAAAGTAGGCTGCACACCCAGTCCTTTGGGGCTCACTTTCCTTAGTATCAAAGCCAGCATATGCCAGCCACATGGCATGATCGGCTACAATGTACCCAGGGAAGAAGTTCAAATCAGTGCTTGCAGAACTCCAAGGCAAATACCGGTGCTGCTGAACCTCAGAGATGTCGATTGAGGGGACTTGCAGTGCTAGCAAGAACTAGACCAATGAGCATTCACCTCTCACTGGCAAATTTGAGACTGCAGAGCCGACACATAGGGAGGTCAAGGCTTTTGGGTGTTCTGACATCAAGACGGCAACAACTGTATGGATAATGCTTTGACAGGAACAACGTCTTATAATATTTTGTATCCATATTAAAGAAAGAATGCAAATTCGACCAACGATCTGAAGAGGAAGAGAAGAAGAAGAAGAAGAAGAAACGGACAAAGTGGAAACGTAAGAAGAAGGGATAAACTGGAAGATTGAAGGCGAATCGCGTTTAGTTCATTGTGTGGGCATCTCAGTCCTCCCAGTGACTCCCGCATACGGCGTGGATTTGACCTTAAAATGCATCGGACGAAACGGAGAGAGAGAGATTGCACAGTTGGAATGCATATTTAATTGTACGCAAATAAGCAAGAAGCGCTTCGTGAGTGAAATTGTTTTAAACGGGTGCGCTCGACTGGGTCGCCGAAGTGCATTCTTTTCAAACGGGCTTTTGTCGAGGTAGGTTTGCCTGCATGTGGTGTCGGCATGTTCCATAATTCGCCTGCATTCACACCATGACAAGTGCTTTTTCGCATAGTTAGCAGCATCGAAGGATATATGATGGAAGTCCTGGTGACAATTCTTTGCCAGCCTGACTACAGATTGAATGGACGTGCAAACAGTAAGAATCTGTAGGAGTTGTTTGCACTACTTGCCCATGCTTGACCGAGAAGGTGGCAAGGTGTGAGTGCAATTGGCTTCCACATAGGTGCGAGTAATGCCCACAAAGTAGTGCAATCATTCCAGCGATTGCAAACGCAGGGTCTGATTGAGAAGTGACTTGTTAACTTGCGTTGTGATGCTGATTTCTGTTTTACAGCATCATCTATCACCTTCCAACTGCCTGACTACATTCTCGGGAACCTCCCATGCTGCTCAAACCCAATCGCAACTTTCTTAGCTTTCATTCGTCCTCTGTCCTTTACTTCAAATGACTTTATAGCCCTAACCACTTGTGCTTATTGTAAACTTCAAATTCACCAGTGCTGAGTTTGACGACCATTTTGACAGTTCATTGGGCTTTCCAAGAACCCAGGACGTATTTGGCTGTACGATTCCATGTTACATATGACAAAATCATCTGATATTTGCGCAGGGCACTGCATGAAAATACAGATGAATGTCAGTAATAGGCTCGATATTCGGCCGCTTCATTGCGATTTTCACCTCGGCTATCAACTCAACTCGTCAATGTCACATGGCTAAATGTGGGAGCTAAATGAATGGTCATGTTAGTTATTTCTTCACAGCATCTTACATAATCCATTCATTCCTGCTTGGATTCCCACCACCGAAATGCCTCCAACAAACACTGTTATTCAATGATTTCATATTTAACCAATGACTATATAAAATGGCGTTGTTAGCGCACATCGAAGGGCGGATATAATACCAATAATATTGCATGGAAGTAGTGCAATGCAATGCGCACCGTAATGCCATATTAATCCAGTCATCAGATGCTGAGGTTGATGGGAGGGATTAACGTCGATCCTTTCCAATCCTCATGCTAGAACCAAAACACTGCTTAAGTGAGTCGCTAATTACATGACAGTTACCTGTGATCCCACAAGTGACTTAGTTGAAAACTAACGATGAGCCATTTCATCAGGATTAAGAAGCGCAAAGGCATTAACCGCGAGTGGAGGTTGTTGTGTATCGAGTCATGAAATAGATGTGGGAGGCAAAATGGGTGGGAAATCACCTGACCGAATGCCACGGCTGTGCCTGCACCGTGGGCGCACCAATCACTCCTGGAGACCTCGACTCGCCCGCCTAGCATCCCCAAGTGCCCATCATGGTAACACGACCCGAAGACGTCCTTGTCTTCATGTCGCAGTTGTGACTGACACCTCGACCTCTCGGAAGTCTGTTCCAATCTCATGCAAAGTGGCCACGCTAGATACTACACACTACCATTTTATTATTTCAAATTGTTTGGATACCGGATACCAGATACTAGATAGGTATTGCTGTCTTTTGATGCGGACCGTAGCCAATGCACATGCTAGAACCACTGACTTCGACAAGTCGGCGATCAGAGACTTCGCCACCCGGGCCTTATTGGACCGGCTTAACGGCACACTGAGCCAGGCCCAGCCGTTCTGCTCGGCCGGCATCTTACTTGATTCTTGTTCACGTATGTTACTTTATGCTGAAGTATAGGCATGAACTGTTGACTTTTAATATTATCCTTTAAAGAGCACTACTGCAATACATATTATACTCCAGTGATGCGATATATATGCGGCTGAACACCATATCAGGGCAGCTGCCATTCGAAGTCAACAGGCCAGAATGCCGCCACCTGGTCTTGGTTAGGCTTCCTCAGTTGCTTCTGTCAAATGCTACTGCACCACATTCTATCGGCACGATTTTTACCCAATAATTGCGATTCACTTACACTGATGATGCGATTGCGACCAGAGCAGGATCGTTGTTACACTGCTTTCATACTACACGCCTTTACATTTTATGCAACATGTTTGCAAACGCTTATAACCACATCTTATGTTTATAATGTGTTTGAGTATGTTTTCGGAACAGTTCGATGCACAATTCGATCCATCGCTACATGCAAAGAAATTTCAAAAATCCAGCAACAAAGCGTGCGTCAACGCGCTTAACATCTAACATTCGCTACTATAATCTGCCTATTTTGCTTTGAATTAGTCCTTTTTCAAAGTTGTCTTCATCAAACTAACCTATCGAATACATGGTTCAGGCCATTCATCCATTGTGCTAATATAATTCTTCCTTCTAAGGATTTGCTCAGTTATAATGTGCGGCAAAGTTGCAGTCTTATGTTGAGGCCAAAGTAGGTGGAAGCATAAGTATGGGTAGGGAAACATTTGAAAGTATTAATCTGATCTGCTAAAAGTGGGAATATTGCAGCGATAGGCCTCGTAACGCAGCCTGTTAAATTGCCGAATCAACTTGAAATGCACTTCCTACAATAACTGCTTGCTGCAATGATTGAAGTCATTCCTAGATTTTGGGAATGATTAATTTTGAAACCCCAAATAAGAGATATGCGAAATGCAAACCATTTGTTGCAAATGTTTGGAAGTTGGGCCTAGTAATATTTGATCACTTTCAGATCGACACACATCTTTAGCAATTAATAAGATGACACTTACATGGCTTACCAGAAGACCTATTGAAATGAGCAGAAATATACGATTTTTACCCAATAATTGCGATTCACTTACACTGATGATGATGATGATGGTGATGATGATGATGCCACACTTTGATGGCTACTATCATAATCGTATTTTTTTCTGATTCAGTTGATACCTAGTTGCCTAACGGTGAGACTATACTTGAATTTTTTGGCTAGACCGTCCAACTCTGTTAAATAATCGTTGACTCAACAAATTTACCGTATATGGTTTAAATATCAGAAAGAAGCGATTAAAAAGTGAAGCAAAAGCTACAAGTTTATAGCATATTCGTTAATTGTGAAAATTTGTGACAGATTTTAAGACTAAAAGCTTGAATTAAACCATGCATGCCTAGAAGATGACTCACAAATATTCGCGTATGATATAAATCTTATTGCAAGCGCAGAGAACTGTGTTACAAGCATTAAAAGCCTTTAGCAGTAGTTGGGTTCAGGTGCAGAGAAAGATGGTTTTTGATGTAATTTCCCATTATTAACCCAGCCTTCTATGACTCATGATCATATGTCTAATTTTAGATATAGAGCACTAGTCGGTCAATAAGTTGGATCGAGTGACCGACATCGAGA
>JADFDV010000057.1:0-13951 GCA_019097775.1 Moniezia expansa
TGAATATTAACAAAGGAACGCCAATGACGTATTTTTCAAGTGTGATTGCAATGTTAAGGACTACTGTACCAAATGCCAAACATAGTATACTCATAATGGAGAAAATCATCCTAAAGTACCTAAAGATAATCTGAAATATGCTAAGCAAACAAGCATCAATGAGAACGCGACAAATTATAAGTGACAGTAAAAGAATTTTGTATGTATACAAGGAAAAAATATGAGCATGTTTGAATATATTCGGAAACAAGTGAATTTTCGCGTAGTAACAATGAAGTTAATGATGCAGAATATTTTAAGCAATTTAAGCTAATTAGTCAGTTACAGACATTAGTAGAAATACAAATCACTTTTTAAAATGCAAACAAATCAACAACATATGTTACCGCCTTTCAAAGTTAGAGATGGAGATTGAAGTTGTATTGTATTAACAATGGAAAGCAATGGACGTTTATTTTCAATGTGATGCAATGTTAACATTAAGCAAAGCAAACATAAGTATCAGATGAGACGATAACAAATACACAAAGAGTACTGAATATGCTAAGCAACACAAGCATCAATAGAAACGTACAAAATTATAATGACAAGTAAAGAATTCTATAATTCATGTGCAATGAAAAAAATGAGCTGTTGAAAATATTCGTAAACAAAGTTGATTTCGCAGTAACAATGGAGTTAATGATGCGAAATATTTTGAAGCAATTAAGTATTAGTCATTACAGAATCATTATGTAGAAATACAAATCACTTTTATTAAATGCAAACAAAATTCAAAATACATGTTACTGCTTTAAGAGACGAGAGAAGATTGAATGTGTATTGATATTAACAGGAAAGCAATGACGTTTCATTTTCTAATGTGATTGCAATGTTAACTATTACAAAGCAAACATAATATATCAGAAGAAGAGATCACAATAACAAGCTGAAATGATAAGCACACAAGCATCATAGAAACGTACAAAATTATAAGACAGAAACGAATTCCATAATTTATGTGCATGAAAAATACATGAGCGTTGAAAATATCGTAAACAAAGTTATTCCGCAGTAACAATGAGTTAATGATGCGAATTATTTGAAGCAATTAGCTAATTAGTCAATTACAGAATCATTATGTAGAAATACAAATCACTTTTTTTAAACTGCAAACAAATTCAAAAAACTATGTTACTGCCTTAAAGAGAGAGAAGATTGAATTGTATTGAATATTAACAGGAAAGCAATGACGTTATTTTCAATGTGATTGCAATGTGTTAACTATTAAGCAAAAGCAAACATAATATATCAGAATGAAGAGATCATCATAACAAAGAGCTGAATATGCTAAGCACACAAGCATCAATAGAAACGAACAAAAATTATAATAGGACAAGTAAAGAATTCTATAATTATGTGCAGTGAAAATAAAGCTGTTGAAATATTCGTAAACAAAGTGGTTTCGCGAGTAACATGAGTTAATGATGCAGAATTATTTGAAGCAATTAGCTAATTAGTCATTACAGAATCTCTTTAGAAATACAAATAATTTTATTAAACTGCAAACAAATTCAAAAAAAATCATGTTACTGCTTTAAGAGAGAGGAAGATTGAATTGTATTGATATAAATGGAAAGCAATGGAGTTATTTTCTAGTGTGCAATTGCAATGTTAACTATAAGCAAAGCAAAATAATATATCAGAATGAAAGAGATCATCAAATACACAAAGTGATCTGAAATATGCTAAGCAACACCAAGCATCAATAGAAACGTACAAAATTATAATGACAAGTAAAGACTGTATTTATGTGCATGAATAAAAATGAAGCTGTTGAAATATTCGATAAACAAGTTGATCGAATGGGAGTAACAAGAAGTGAATGATGCAGAATTATTTAGAAGCAATGTCAGCTAATTCATTACAGAATCATCATGTAGAATACAAATCATTTTTATTAAACTGCAAACAAATTCAAAAATCTATGTTAACTGCTTTTAAAGACGAAGAGGAAGATGAATGTTTGAATATTACAAATTGGAAAAGCAAGGACGTTTATTTCAATGTGCATTGCAATGTTGACTATGAAGCAAAGCAAACATTAATATATAGAGAAAAAGATATCACATAACTCAAAGTTAGTTCTGATGATATGCTGAAGGCAACAAAGCACAATAGAAAGCGAACCAAAAATAGACAAGAAACGAATTCCCTTATTTGTAATGTGGCAGGAACTAAATAGGCGTTGGAATGATTCGATAAACAAAGGGATTTTGCAGCGCAAGTGTAACAATGAAGTATAAGGATGCAGAATTTTTTAAAGCAATTACGCTTTTTATTTGTCAATTTAACAGAATCCTCATGTAGAAATACAAATCATTTTTATTAAAAAAGCAAACGGAAAGTCAAAAACCTATATGTTAACTGCCTTCAAATTAGAGATGAAGATTGATTGGGAATTTGTATGAATATAAAAAGAAAGCAATGGACGTTATTTTCAGTGTGCATTGCAATGGTTAGACTATAAGCAAAAGCAACAAAAATCATATATCAGAATGAATATGAAAGAGAAATCAAAATACACAAAGTTAGTTCTGATATATGTAAGCACACAAGCATCCAATAGAAGCGAACAAAAAAAATTAAACAAGACAGAAACGACTCCCGTTATTTATGTGCAGTTTGCAATCAAAATTAATGAGCTGTTGAATATATTCGTAAACAAGGATTTTCGCCCGTCAGAAAGAACAGTACCAAGTGAAGTATAATGTGCAGACTTATTTTAGAAATTAAGCTTAATGTCAGTTACGAATCATATAGAAATACAAATCAGTTTATTAAAATGCAAAAACAATTCAAAAACACTATTTCACGCCCTTAAAGTAGAGAGGAAGATTGAATTGTATTGATATTAACAAAGGAAAGCAATAGCGCGTTCTATTTCAATGTGACATTGGCAATGTTCACTATTAAGCAAAAGCAAAATAATGATATCAGAGGAAGAGATCCATCAAATACGTACTAAAAAGTAGTATTCTGAAATATGATAGCAAAAACAAACCAAGCATCAATAGAAAACGTAACCAAAATTTAATAGACAAGAAAAAATTCCTTATTCCGCTGCATGAAACAAACATCACTGCAGTGTGAATATATTCGTATAACAAGTTGATTTTCGCAGTAACAATGAGTTAATGATGCAAATTATTTTAAGCAATTAAGCTTACATTGTCATTACAGAATTATGTAGCAATACAAATCATTTTATTTAAACTGCAAACAAATTCAAAAACTATGTTAATGCCTTTAAAGAAGAGAGAAGATTGAATTGATTGAATATTAACAATGGAAAGCAATGACGTTATTTTCAGTGTTGCAATGTAACTATTCAAAGCAAAGCAAACATTAAAATCAGATGAAGAAGCTCAAACCACTAAAGCCTGAATATGCTAAGCAACACAAGCATCAATAAAAGACGACAAATTATAATGACAAGTAAAGAATCTTATATTTATGTGCAAGGAAAAATAACATGAGCGTTGAATATATTCGTAAACAAAGTTGATTCGCAGTAACAATGGAGTTTAGATGCGAATATTTGAAGCAATTCAACTATTGTCAATTACAGATCATTATGTAGAAATACAAATCACTTTTATTAAACTGCAAACAAAATTCAAAATACATGTTCACTGCTTTAAGTAGAGAGAAGATTGAATTTGTATTGAATATTAACAAAGGGAAAGCAATGGACGTTTATTTTCAAGTGTGCATTGCAATGTTAACTATTAAGCAAAGCAAACATAATATATCAGAATGAAAGAGATCATCAAATACGCAAAGTTAAGTTCTGATATATGCTAAGCAACACAAGCATCAATAGAAAGCGTACCAAATTATACATAGACAAGAAACGAATTCCCTTATTTATGTGCAGTGAATAAAATAGAGCTGTTGAATATATTCGATAAACAAAGTTGATTTTCGCAGTAACAATGAAGTATAATGATGCAGAATTTTTAAGAATTAAGCTTATTTGTCAGTTACAGAATCATATGTAGAAATACAAATCATTTTATTAAAATGCAAACAAAATTCAAAAACATCTATGTTAACTGCCTTTCAAAGTTAGAGATGAAGATTGAATTTGTATTGAATATTAACAAAGGAAAGCAATGGACGTTATTTTCAAGTGTGCATTGCAATGTTAGACTATTAAGCAAAAGCAAACATAATATATCAGAATGAAGAGATCATCAAATACGCAAAGTTAAATTCTGATATATATAAAGCACACAAGCATCAATAGAAAGCGTAACCAAATTATACATAGACAAGAAACGATTCCCTTTATTTTTGCAGTGAATAAAATAATGAGCTTTGAATATATTCGATAAACAAAGTTGATTTTCGCAGTAACATGAAGTATAATGAGCAGAATTATTTTAAGCATTAAGCTTATTTGTCAATTACAGAATCATGTAGAAATACAAATCATTTTTATTAAATGCAACAAATTCAAAAACCTATATGTTAACTGCCTTTCAAAGTTAGAGATGAAGATTGAATTTTTGAATATTAACAAAAGCAATGGACGTTTATTTTCAAGTGTGCATTGCAATGTAACTATACAACAAACATAATATATCAGTGAAGAGATCATCAAATACGCAAAGTTAAGTTCTGATATATGCTAAGCAACACAAGCATCAATAGAAAGCGTACCAAATTATACATAGACAAGAAACGAATTCCCTTTATTTATGTGCAGTGAATAAATAATGAGCTGTTGAATATATTCGATAAACAAAGTTGATTTTCGCAGTAACAATGAAGTATAATGATGCAGAATTATTTTAAGCAATTAAGCTTATTTGTCAGTTACAGATCATCATGTAGAAATACAAATCATTTTTATTAAAATGCAAACAAATTCAAAACCTCTATGTTAACTGCCTTTCAAAGTTAGAGATGAAGATGAATTTGTATTGAATATTAACAAAGGAAAGCAATGGACGTTTATTTTCAAGTGTGCATTGCAATGTTAACTATTAAGCAAAAGCAAACATAATATCAGAATGAAGATCATCAAATACGCAAAGTTAAGTTCTGATATATGCTAAGCAACACAAGCATCAATAGAAAGCGTACCAAATTATACATAGACAAGAAACGAATTCCCTTTATTTATGTGCAGTGAATAAAAAATGAGCTGTTGAATATATTCGATAAACAAAGTTGATTTTCGCAGTAACAATGAAGTATAATGATGCAGAATTATTTAAGCAATTAGCTTATTTGTCAATTACAGAATCATCATGTAGAAATACAAATCATTTTTATTAAAATGCAAACAAAATTCAAAAACACTATGTTAACTGCCTTTCAAAGTTAGAGATGAAGATTGAATTTGGAATATTAACAAAGGAAAGCAATGGACGTTTATTTTCAAGTGTGCATTGCAATGTTAACTATTAAGCAAAAGCAAACATAATATATCAGAATGAAGAGATCATCAAATACGCAAAGTTAAGTTCTGATATATGCTAAGCAACACAAGCATCAATAGAAAGCGTACCAAATTATACATAGACAAGAAACGAATTCCCTTTATTTATGTGCAGTGAATAAAATAATGAGCTGTTGATATATTCGATAAACAAAGTTGATTTTCGCAGTAACAATGAAGTATAATGATGCAGAATTATTTTAAGCAATTAAGCTTATTTCAGTTACAGAATCATCATGTAGAAATACAAATCATTTTTATTAAAATGCAAACAAATTCAAAAACCTCTAAGTTAACTGCCTTTCAAAGTTAGAGATGAAGATTGAATTTGTATTGAATATTAACAAAGGAAAGCAATGGACGTTTATTTTCAAGTGTGCATTGCAATGTTAAACTATTAAGCAAAAGCAAACATAATATATCAGAATGAAAGAGATCATCAAATACGCAAAGTTAAGTTCTGATATATGCTAAGCAACACAAGCATCAATAGAAAGCGTACCAAATTATACATAGACAAGAAACGAATTCCCTTTATTTATGTGCAGTGAATAAAATAATGAGCTGTTGAATATATTCGATAAACAAAGTTGATTTTCGCAGTAACAATGAAGTATAATGATGCAGAATTATTTTAAGCAATTAAGCTTATTTGTCAGTTACGAATCATCATGTAGAAATACAAATCATTTTTTTAAAATGCAAACAAAATTCATCTATGTTAACTGCCTTTCAAAGTTAGAGATGAAGATTGAATTTGTATTGAATATTAACAAAGGAAAGCAATGGACGTTTATTTTCAAGTGTGCATTGCAATGTTAACTATTAAGCAAAGCAAACATAATATAAGAATGAAGAGATCATCAAATACGCAAAGTTAAGTTCTGATATATGCTAAGCAACACAAGCATCAATAGAAAGCGTACCAAATTATACATAGACAAAAACGAATTCCCTTTATTTATGTGCAATAAAATAATGAGCTGTTGAATATATTCGATAAACAAAGTTGATTTTCGCAGTAACAATGAAGTATAATGATGCAGAATTATTTTAAGCATTAAGCTTATTTGTCAGTTACAGAATCATCATGTAGAAATACAAATCATTTTATTAAAATGCAAACAAAATTCAAAAACACTATGTTAACTGCCTTTCAAAGTTAGAGATGAAGATTGAATTTGT
Organism: Moniezia expansa; assembly: GCA_019097775.1. NCBI lineage: Eukaryota > Metazoa > Platyhelminthes > Cestoda > Cyclophyllidea > Anoplocephalidae > Moniezia > Moniezia expansa. The sequence goes on from JADFDV010000057.1 coordinate 6,677, forward strand.
ATTGAATATTAACAAAGGAAAGCAATGGACGTTTTTTTCAAGTGTGCATTGCAATGTTAAACTATTAAGCAAAAGCAAACATAATATAACAGAATGAAAGAGATCATCAAATACACAAAGTTAAGTTCTGATATATGCTAAGCAACACAAGCATCAATAGAAAGCGTACCAAATTATACATAGACAAGAAACGAATTCCCTTTATTTATGTGCAGTGAATAAAATAATGAGCTGTTGAATATATTCGATAAAAAAGTTGATTTTCGCAGTAACAATGAAGTATAATGATGCAGAATTATTTTAAGCTTAAGCTTATTTGTCAGTTACAGAATCATCATGTAGAAATACAAATCATTTTTATTAAAATGCAAACAAAATTCAAAAACCTCTATGTTAACTGCCTTTCAAAGTTAGAGATGAAGATTGAATTTGTATTGAATATTAACAAAGGAAAGCAATGGACGTTTATTTTCAAGTGTGCATTGCAATGTTAAACTATTAAGCAAAAGCAAACATAATATATCAGAATGAAGAGATCATCAAATACGCAAAGTTAAGTTCTGATATATGCTAAGCAACACAAGCATCAATAGAAAGCGTACCAAATTATACATAGACAAGAAACGAATTCCCTTTATTTATGTGCAGTGAATAAAATAATGAGCTGTTGAATATATTCGATAAACAAAGTTGATTTTCGCAGTAACAATGAAGTATAATGATGCAGAATTATTTTAAGCAATTAAGCTTATTTGTCAGTTACAGAATCAGTATGTAGAATACAAATACACTTTTATTAAACTGCAACAAATTCAAAAATACATGTTCACTGCTTTTAAGAGACGAGAAGGAAGATTGAATGTTGTATTGAATATTACAATTGGAAGCAATAGACGTTCTTTTTTAATGTGAATGCAATGTTAAACATTAAGCAAATGCAAACAGAGTAAGCAGTATGGAGACGAATCACCTAAACACGAGAAAAGAACTGAAATATGGTAAGAAACACAGTCATCAATAGAAAAGTAACAAATTTATTAAGTGGACAAGTAAAGAGTCTATATTCATGTGCAATGAAAAAATCCATGATGCAGTTGAAAATAGTCGATAAACAAAGTTGAATCCGCAGAACATGGTTTAATGATGCGAATTATTTGAACAATTCATATAATTAGTCAATTACAGAATCATTATGTAGAAATACAAATCACTTTTATAACTGCTAAACAAAATTCAAAAAAATACATGTTAACTGCCTTTCAAAGTTAGAGATGAAGATTGAATTTGTATTGAATATTAACAAAGGAAAGCAATGGACGTTTATTTTCAAGTGTGCATTGCAATGTTAAACTATTAAGCAAAAGCAAACATAATATATCAGAATGACAGAGATCATCAAATACGCAAAGTTAAGTTCTGATATATGCTAAGCAACACAAGCATCAATAGAAAGCGTACCAAATTATACATAGACAAGAAACGAATTCCCTTTATTTATGTGCAGTGAATAAATAATGAGCTGTTGAATATATTCGATAAACAAAGTTGATTTTCGCAGTAACAATGAAGTATAATGATGCAGAATTATTTTTAGCAATTAAGCTTATTTGTCAGTTACAGAATCATCATGTAGAAATACAAATCATTTTTATTAAAATGCAAACAAAATTCAAAAACCTCTATGTTAACTGCCTTTCAAAGTTAGAGATTTTTTTTTTCAAGGAAAGCAATGGACGTTTATTTTCAAGTGTGCATTGCAATGTTAACTATAAGCAAAGCAAACTATATACAGAATGAAGAGATCATCAAATACGCAAGTAATGATAATGCAACAGCATCAATAGACAAACAATCAATATAGCAAACAACAATCACACAATTATACATAGACAAGAAACGAATTCCCTTTATTTATGTGCAGTGAATAAAATAATGAGCTGTTGAATATATTCGATAAACAAAGTTGATTTTCGCAGTAACAATGAAGTATAATGATGCAGAATTATTTTAAGCAATTAAGCTTATTTGTCAGTTACAGAATCATCATGTAGAAATACAAATCATTTTTATTAAAATGCAAACAAAATTCAAAAACATCTATGTTAACTGCCTTTCAAAGTTAGAGATGAAGATTGAATTTGTATTGAATATTAACAAAGGAAAGCAATGGACGTTTATTTTCAAGTGTGCATTGCAATGTTAACTATTAAGCAAAAGCAAACATAATATCAGAATGAAAGATCATCAAATACGCAAAGTTAAGTTCTGATATATGCTAAGCAACACAAGCATCAATAGAAAGCGTACCAAATTATACATAGACAAGAAACGAATTCCCTTTATTTATGTGAATAAATAATGAGCTGTTGAATATATTCGATAAACAAAGTTGATTTTCGCAGTAACAATGAAGTATAATGATGCAGAATTATTTTAAGATATTAGCTTATTGTCAATTACAGAATCATGTAGAAATACAAATCATTTTTATTAAAATGCAAACAAAATTCAAAAACATCTATGTTAACTGCCTTTCAAAGTTAGAGATGAAGATTGAATTTGTATTGAATATTAACAAAGGAAAGCAATGGACGTTTATTTTCAAGTGTGCATTGCAATGTTACTATTAAGCAAAAGCAAACATAATATATCAGAATGAAAGAGATCATCAAATACGCAAAGTTAAGTTCTGATATATGCTAAGCAACACAAGCATCAATAGAAAGCGTACCAAATTATACATAGACAAGAAACGAATTCCCTTTTTATGTGCAGTGAATAAAATAATGAGCTGTTGAATATATTCGATAAACAAAGTTGATTTTCGCAGTAACAATGAAGTATAATGATGCAGAATTATTTTAAGCAATTAGCTTATTTGTCAATTACAGAATCATCATGTAGAAATACAAATCATTTTATTAAAATGCAAACAAAATTCAAAAACATCTATGTTAACTGCCTTTCAAAGTTAGAGATGAAGATTGAATTTGTATTGAATATTAACAAAGGAAAGCAATGGACGTTTATTTTCAAGTGTGCATTGCAATGTTAACTATTAAGCAAAAGCAAACATAATATATCAGAATGAAGAGATCATCAAATACGCAAAGTTAAGTTCTGATATATGCTAAGCAACACAAGCATCAATAGAAAGCGTACCAAATTATATATAGACAAGAAACGAATTCCCTTTATTTATGTGCAGTGAATAAAATAATGAGCTGTTGAATATATTCGATAAACAAAGTTGATTTTCGCAGTAACAATGAAGTATAATGATGCAGAATTATTTTAAGCAATTAGCTTATTTCAATTACAGAATCATCATGTAGAAATACAAATCATTTTTATTAAAATGCAAACAAAATTCAAAAACATCTATGTTAACTGCCTTTCAAAGTTAGAGATGAAGATTGAATTTGTATTGAATATTAACAAAGGAAAGCAATGGACGTTTATTTTCAAGTGTGCATTGCAATGTTAACTATTAAGCAAAAGCAAACATAATATATCAGAATGAAGAGATCATCAAATACGCAAAGTTAAGTTCTGATATATGCTAAGCAACACAAGCATCAATAGAAACGTACCAAATTATACATAGACAAGAAACGAATTCCCTTTATTTATGTGCAGTGAATAAATAATGAGCTGTTGAATATATTCGATAAACAAAGTTGATTTCGCAGTAACAATGAAGTATAATGATGCAGAATTATTTTAAGCAATTAGCTTATTGTCAATTACAGATCATCATGTAGAAATACAAATCATTTTATTAAAATGCAAACAAAATTCAAAAACCTCTATGTTAACTGCCTTTCAAAGTTAGAGATTGAAGATTGAATTTGGATTGAATATTAACAAAGGAAAGCAATGACGTTTATTGTCAAGTGTGCACTGGCGAATGTTAAGACTATTCAGCAAAAGCAAACATAATATTTCAAGAATGAAAGAGATCAATCACATACGCAAAGTTAAGTTTCTGATTATATGCCTAAGCAACACAAGCATCAATAGAAAGACGTACCAAATTATACTGACAAGAAACGAATTCCCTTTATTTATGTTGCAGTGAATAAATCTAATGACTGTTGAATAGATTCGATATAACAAAGTTGATTTTCGCAGTAACAATGAAAGTATAATGAATGCAAATTATTTAAGCAATTGAGCTTATTTGTCAATTAGAGAATCATACATGTATAAATACCAATCATTTTATATAAAATGCAAACAAAATTCAAAACCCTATGTTAACTGACCTTTCAAAGTTAGAGATGAAGATTGAATTTGTATTGAATATTAACAAAGGAAAGCAATGGACGTTTATTTTCAAGTGTGCATTGCAATGTTAACTATTAAGCAAAAGCAAACATAATATATCAGAATGAAAGAGATCATCAAATACGCAAAGTTAAGTTCTGATATATGCTAAGCAACACAAGCATCAATAGAAAGCGTACCAAATTATACATAGACAAGAAACGAATTCCCTTTATTTATGTGCAGTGAATAAAATAATGAGCTCTTGAATATATTCGATAAACAAATTTGATTTTCGCAGTAACAATGAAGTATAATGATGCAGAATTTTTTTAAGGCATTAAGCTTATTTTTCAATTACAGAATCATCATGTAGAAATACAAATCATTTTTATTAAATTGCAAACAAAATTCGAAAACATATATGTTAACTGCCTTTCAAAGTTAGAGATGAAGATTGAATTTGTATTGAATATTAACAAAGGAAAGCAATGGACGTTTATTTTCAAGTGTGCATTGCAATGTTAGACTATTAAGCAAAAGCAAACATAATATATCAGAATGAAAGAGATCATCAAATACGCAAAGTTAAGTTCTGATATATGCTAAGCAACACAAGCATCAATAGAAAGCGTACCAAATTATACATAGACAAGAAACGAATTCCCTTTATTTACCTATAAGAAATAAAATAATGAGCTGTTGAATATATTCGATAAACAAAGTTGATTTTCGCAGTAACAATGAAGTATAATGATGCAGAATTATTTTAAGCAATTAGCTTATTTGTCAATTACAGAATCATCATGTAGAAATACAAATCATTTTTTAAAATGCAAACAAAATTCAAAAACTCTATGTTAACTGCCTTTCAAAGTTAGAGATGAAGATTGAATTTGTATTGAATATTAACAAAGGAAAGCAATGGACGTTTATTTTCAAGTGTGCATTGCAATGTTAACTATTAAGCAAAAGCAAACATAATATATCAGAATGAAGAGATCATCAAATACGCAAAGTTAAGTTCTGATATATGCTAAGCAACACAAGCATCAATAGAAAGCGTACCAAATTATACATAGACAAGAAACGAATTCCCTTTATTTATGTGCAGTGAATAAAATAATGAGCTGTTGAATATATTCGATAAACAAAGTTGATTTTCGCAGTAACAATGAAGTATAATGATGCAGAATTATTTTAAGCAATTAGCTTATTTCAATTACAGAATCATCATGTAGAAATACAAATCATTTTTATTAAAATGCAAAAAATTCAAAAACATCTATGTTAACTGCCTTTCAAAGTTAGAGATGAAGATTGAATTTGTATTGAATATTAACAAAGGAAAGCAATGGACGTTTATTTTCAAGTGTGCATTGCAATGTTAACTATTAAGCAAAAGCAAACATAATATATCAGAATGAAGAGATCATCAAATACGCAAAGTTAAGTTCTGATATATGCTAAGCAACACAAGCATCAATAGAAAGCGTACCAAATTATACATAGACAAGAAACGAATTCCCTTTATTTATGTGCAGTGAATAAAATAATGAGCTGTTGAATATATTCGATAAACAAAGTTGATTTTCGCAGTAACAATGAAGTATAATGATGCAGAATTATTTTAAGCAATTAAGCTTATTTGTCAATTACAGAATCATCATGTAGAAATACAAATCATTTTATTAAAATGCAAACAAAATTCAAAAACATCTATGTTAACTGCCTTTCAAAGTTAGAGATGAAGATTGAATTTGTATTGAATATTAACAAAGGAAAGCAATGGACGTTTATTTTCAAGTGTGCATTGCAATGTTAACTATTAAGCAAAAGCAAACATAATATCAGAATGAAAGAGATCATCAAATACGCAAAGTTAAGTTCTGATATGCTAAGCAACACAAGCATCAATAGAAAGCGTACCAAATTATACATAGACAAGAAACGAATTCCCTTTTTATGTGCAGTGAATAAATAATGAGCTGTTGAATATATTCGATAAACAAAGTTGAATTCCGCAGTAACAATGAGTTTAATGATGCGAAATTATTGAAGCAATTCAGCTAATTAGTCAATTACAGAATCATTATGTAGTAAATACAAATCACTTTTATTAAACGCAAACAAAATTCAAAATACATGTTCACTGCTTTTAAGAGACGAAGAGGAAGATTGATGTGTATTGAATATTAACATGGAAAGCAATGGACGTTTATTTTCAATGTGCATTGCAATGTTAGACTATTAAGCAATGCAAACATATATAATCGTATGAAAGAGATCATCAATACGCCAAAGTGAAAGAACTGATAAATGCTAAGCAACACGCATCAATAGAAAACGTACAAAATTATAAGTAGACAAGAAACGAATTCCCTTAATTATGTGCAATGAAAAAAAATAATGAGGTGAATTATTCGGTAAACAAAGTTGTTTTCGCAGTAAACAATGGAGTTAATATGCAGAAAATTATTTGAAGCAATTAAGCTAATTGTCAGTTACAGAATCATCATGTAGAAATACAAATCATTTTTATTAAAATGCAAACGAAATTCAAAAACATCTATGTTAACTGCCTTTCAAAGTTAGAGATGAAGATTGAATTTGTATTGAATATTAACAAAGGAAAGCAATGGACGTTTATTTTCAAGTGTGCATTGCAATGTTAACTATTAAGCAAAAGCAAACATAATATATCAGAATGAAAGAGATCATCAAATACGCAAAGTTAAGTTCTTATATGCTAAGCAACACAAGCATCAATAGAAAGCGTACCAAATTATACATAGACAAGAAACGAATTCCCTTTTTATGTGCAGTGAATAAAATAATGAGCTGTTGAATATATTCGATAAACAAAGTTGATTTTAGTAACAATGAAGTATAATGATGCAGAATTATTTTAAGCAATTAGCTTATTTGTCAATTACAGAATCATCATGTAGAAATACAAATCATTTTTATTAAAATGCAAACAAAATTCAAAAACATCTATGTTAA
>JADFDV010000058.1:0-23525 GCA_019097775.1 Moniezia expansa
AACAAAGTTGATTTTCGCAGTAACAATGAAGTATAATGATGCAGAATTATTTTAAGCAATTAAGCTTATTTGTCAATTACAGAATCATCATGTAGAAATACAAATCATTTTTATTAAAATGCAAACAAAATTCAAAAACATCTATGTTAACTGCCTTTCAAAGTTAGAGATGAAGATTGAATTTGTATTGAATATTAACAAAGGAAAGCAATGGACGTTTATTTTCAAGTGTGCATTGCAATGTTAAACTATTAAGCAAAAGCAAACATAATATATCAGAATGAAAGAGATCATCAAATACGCAAAGTTAAGTTCTGATATATGCTAAGCAACACAAGCATCAATAGAAAGCGTACCAAATTATACATAGACAAGAAACGAATTCCCTTTATTTATGTGCAGTGAATAAAATAATGAGCTGTTGAATATATTCGATAAACAAAGTTGATTTTCGCAGTAACAATGAAGTATAATGATGCAGAATTATTTTAAGCAATTAAGCTTATTTGTCAAGTTACAGAATCATCATGTAGAAATACAAATCATTTTTATTAAAATGCAAACAAAATTCAAAAACATCTATGTTAACTGCCTTTCAAAGTTAGAGATGAAGATTGAATTTGTATTGAATATTAACAAAGGAAAGCAATGGACGTTTATTTTCAAGTGTGCATTGCAATGTTAGACTATTAAGCAAAAGCAAACATAATATATCAGAATGAAAGAGATCATCAAATACGCAAAGTTAAGTTCTGATATATGCTAAGCAACACAAGCATCAATAGAAAGCGTACCAAATTATACATAGACAAGAAACGAATTCCCTTTATTTATGTGCAATGAATAAAATAATGAGCTGTTGAATATATTCGATAAACAAAGTTGATTTCGCAGTAACAATGAAGTATAATGATGCAGAATTATTTTAAGCAATTAGCTTATTTGTCAATTACAGAATCATCATGTAGAAATACAAATCATTTTTATTAAAATGCAAACAAAATTCAAAAACATCTATGTTAACTGCCTTTCAAAGTTAGAGATGAAGATTGAATTTGTATTGAATATTAACAAAGGAAAGCAATGGACGTTTATTTTCAAGTGTGCATTGCAATGTTAGACTATTAAGCAAAAGCAAACATAATATATCAGAATGAAAGAGATCATCAAATACGCAAAGTTAAGTTCTGATATATGCTAAGCAACACAAGCATCAATAGAAAGCGTACCAAATTATACATAGACAAGAAACGAATTCCCTTTATTTATGTGCAGTGAATAAAATAATGAGCTGTTGAATATATTCGATAAACAAAGTTGATTTTCGCAGTAACAATGAAGTATAATGATGCAGAATTATTTTAAGCAATTAGCTTATTTGTCAGTTACAGAATCATCATGTAGAAATACAAATCATTTTTATTAAAATGCAAACAAAATTCAAAAACATCTATGTTAACTGCCTTTCAAAGTTAGAGATGAAGATTGAATTTGTATTGAATATTAACAAAGGAAAGCAATGGACGTTTATTTTCAAGTGTGCATTGCAATGTTAAACTATTAAGCAAAAGCAAACATAATATATCAGAATGAAAGAGATCATCAAATACGCAAAGTTAAGTTCTGATATATGCTAAGCAACACAAGCATCAATAGAAAGCGTACCAAATTATACATAGACAAGAAACGAATTCCCTTTATTTATGTGCAGTGAATAAAATAATGAGCTGTTGAATATATTCGATAAACAAAGTTGATTTTCGCAGTAACAATGAAGTATAATGATGCAGAATTATTTTAAGCATATTAGCTTATTTGTCAATTACAGAATCATCATGTAGAAATACAAATCATTTTTATTAAAATGCAAACAAAATTCAAAAACATCTATGTTAACTGCCTTTCAAAGTTAGAGATGAAGATTGAATTTGTATTGAATATTAACAAAGGAAAGCAATGGACGTTTATTTTCAAGTGTGCATTGCAATGTTAGACTATTAAGCAAAAGCAAACATAATATATCAGAATGAAAGAGATCATCAAATACGCAAAGTTAAGTTCTGATATATGCTAAGCAACACAAGCATCAATAGAAAGCGTACCAAATTATACATAGACAAGAAACGAATTCCCTTTATTTATGTGCAGTGAATAAAATAATGAGCTGTTGAATATATTCGATAAACAAAGTTGATTTTCGCAGTAACAATGAAGTATAATGATGCAGAATTATTTTAAGCAATTAAGCTTATTTGTCAGTTACAGAATCATCATGTAGAAATACAAATCATTTTTATTAAAATGCAAACAAAATTCAAAAACATCTATGTTAACTGCCTTTCAAAGTTAGAGATGAAGATTGAATTTGTATTGAATATTAACAAAGGAAAGCAATGGACGTTTATTTTCAAGTGTGCATTGCAATGTTAGACTATTAAGCAAAAGCAAACATAATATATCAGAATGAAAGAGATCATCAAATACGCAAAGTTAAGTTCTGATATATGCTAAGCAACACAAGCATCAATAGAAAGCGTACCAAATTATACATAGACAAGAAACGAATTCCCTTTATTTATGTGCAGTGAATAAAATAATGAGCTGTTGAATATATTCGATAAACAAAGTTGATTTTCGCAGTAACAATGAAGTATAATGATGCAGAATTATTTTAAGCAATTAAGCTTATTTGTCAGTTACAGAATCATCATGTAGAAATACAAATCATTTTTATTAAAATGCAAACAAAATTCAAAAACATCTATGTTAACTGCCTTTCAAAGTTAGAGATGAAGATTGAATTTGTATTGAATATTAACAAAGGAAAGCAATGGACGTTTATTTTCAAGTGTGCATTGCAATGTTAAACTATTAAGCAAAAGCAAACATAATATATCAGAATGAAAGAGATCATCAAATACGCAAAGTTAAGTTCTGATATATGCTAAGCAACACAAGCATCAATAGAAAGCGTACCAAATTATACATAGACAAGAAACGAATTCCCTTTATTTATGTGCAGTGAATAAAATAATGAGCTGTTGAATATATTCGATAAACAAAGTTGATTTTCGCAGTAACAATGAAGTATAATGATGCAGAATTATTTTAAGCAATTAAGCTTATTTGTCAGTTACAGAATCATCATGTAGAAATACAAATCATTTTTATTAAAATGCAAACAAAATTCAAAAACATCTATGTTAACTGCCTTTCAAAGTTAGAGATGAAGATTGAATTTGTATTGAATATTAACAAAGGAAAGCAATGGACGTTTATTTTCAAGTGTGCATTGCAATGTTAGACTATTAAGCAAAAGCAAACATAATATATCAGAATGAAAGAGATCATCAAATACGCAAAGTTAAGTTCTGATATATGCTAAGCAACACAAGCATCAATAGAAAGCGTACCAAATTATACATAGACAAGAAACGAATTCCCTTTATTTATGTGCAGTGAATAAAATAATGAGCTGTTGAATATATTCGATAAACAAAGTTGATTTTCGCAGTAACAATGAAGTATAATGATGCAGAATTATTTTAAGCAATTAGCTTATTTGTCAATTACAGAATCATCATGTAGAAATACAAATCATTTTTATTAAAATGCAAACAAAATTCAAAAACATCTATGTTAACTGCCTTTCAAAGTTAGAGATGAAGATTGAATTTGTATTGAATATTAACAAAGGAAAGCAATGGACGTTTATTTTCAAGTGTGCATTGCAATGTTAGACTATTAAGCAAAAGCAAACATAATATATCAGAATGAAAGAGATCATCAAATACGCAAAGTTAAGTTCTGATATATGCTAAGCAACACAAGCATCAATAGAAAGCGTACCAAATTATACATAGACAAGAAACGAATTCCCTTTATTTATGTGCAGTGAATAAAATAATGAGCTGTTGAATATATTCGATAAACAAAGTTGATTTTCGCAGTAACAATGAAGTATAATGATGCAGAATTATTTTAAGCAATTAGCTTATTTGTCAGTTACAGAATCATCATGTAGAAATACAAATCATTTTTATTAAAATGCAAACAAAATTCAAAAACATCTATGTTAACTGCCTTTCAAAGTTAGAGATGAAGATTGAATTTGTATTGAATATTAACAAAGGAAAGCAATGGACGTTTATTTTCAAGTGTGCATTGCAATGTTAGACTATTAAGCAAAAGCAAACATAATATATCAGAATGAAAGAGATCATCAAATACGCAAAGTTAAGTTCTGATATATGCTAAGCAACACAAGCATCAATAGAAAGCGTACCAAATTATACATAGACAAGAAACGAATTCCCTTTATTTATGTGCAGTGAATAAAATAATGAGCTGTTGAATATATTCGATAAACAAAGTTGATTTTCGCAGTAACAATGAAGTATAATGATGCAGAATTATTTTAAGCATATTAGCTTATTTGTCAAGTTACAGAATCATCATGTAGAAATACAAATCATTTTTATTAAAATGCAAACAAAATTCAAAAACATCTATGTTAACTGCCTTTCAAAGTTAGAGATGAAGATTGAATTTGTATTGAATATTAACAAAGGAAAGCAATGGACGTTTATTTTCAAGTGTGCATTGCAATGTTAGACTATTAAGCAAAAGCAAACATAATATATCAGAATGAAAGAGATCATCAAATACGCAAAGTTAAGTTCTGATATATGCTAAGCAACACAAGCATCAATAGAAAGCGTACCAAATTATACATAGACAAGAAACGAATTCCCTTTATTTATGTGCAGTGAATAAAATAATGAGCTGTTGAATATATTCGATAAACAAAGTTGATTTTCGCAGTAACAATGAAGTATAATGATGCAGAATTATTTTAAGCAATTAAGCTTATTTGTCAGTTACAGAATCATCATGTAGAAATACAAATCATTTTTATTAAAATGCAAACAAAATTCAAAAACATCTATGTTAACTGCCTTTCAAAGTTAGAGATGAAGATTGAATTTGTATTGAATATTAACAAAGGAAAGCAATGGACGTTTATTTTCAAGTGTGCATTGCAATGTTAAACTATTAAGCAAAAGCAAACATAATATATCAGAATGAAAGAGATCATCAAATACGCAAAGTTAAGTTCTGATATATGCTAAGCAACACAAGCATCAATAGAAAGCGTACCAAATTATACATAGACAAGAAACGAATTCCCTTTATTTATGTGCAGTGAATAAAATAATGAGCTGTTGAATATATTCGATAAACAAAGTTGATTTTCGCAGTAACAATGAAGTATAATGATGCAGAATTATTTTAAGCAATTAAGCTTATTTGTCAATTACAGAATCATCATGTAGAAATACAAATCATTTTTATTAAAATGCAAACAAAATTCAAAAACCTCTATGTTAACTGCCTTTCAAAGTTAGAGATGAAGATTGAATTTGTATTGAATATTAACAAAGGAAAGCAATGGACGTTTATTTTCAAGTGTGCATTGCAATGTTAGACTATTAAGCAAAAGCAAACATAATATATCAGAATGAAAGAGATCATCAAATACGCAAAGTTAAGTTCTGATATATGCTAAGCAACACAAGCATCAATAGAAAGCGTACCAAATTATACATAGACAAGAAACGAATTCCCTTTATTTATGTGCAGTGAATAAAATAATGAGCTGTTGAATATATTCGATAAACAAAGTTGATTTTCGCAGTAACAATGAAGTATAATGATGCAGAATTATTTTAAGCAATTAAGCTTATTTGTCAATTACAGAATCATCATGTAGAAATACAAATCATTTTTATTAAAATGCAAACAAAATTCAAAAACATCTATGTTAACTGCCTTTCAAAGTTAGAGATGAAGATTGAATTTGTATTGAATATTAACAAAGGAAAGCAATGGACGTTTATTTTCAAGTGTGCATTGCAATGTTAGACTATTAAGCAAAAGCAAACATAATATATCAGAATGAAAGAGATCATCAAATACGCAAAGTTAAGTTCTGATATATGCTAAGCAACACAAGCATCAATAGAAAGCGTACCAAATTATACATAGACAAGAAACGAATTCCCTTTATTTATGTGCAGTGAATAAAATAATGAGCTGTTGAATATATTCGATAAACAAAGTTGATTTCGCAGTAACAATGAAGTATAATGATGCAGAATTATTTTAAGCAATTAGCTTATTTGTCAATTACAGAATCATCATGTAGAAATACAAATCATTTTTATTAAAATGCAAACAAAATTCAAAAACATCTATGTTAACTGCCTTTCAAAGTTAGAGATGAAGATTGAATTTGTATTGAATATTAACAAAGGAAAGCAATGGACGTTTATTTTCAAGTGTGCATTGCAATGTTAGACTATTAAGCAAAAGCAAACATAATATATCAGAATGAAAGAGATCATCAAATACGCAAAGTTAAGTTCTGATATATGCTAAGCAACACAAGCATCAATAGAAAGCGTACCAAATTATACATAGACAAGAAACGAATTCCCTTTATTTATGTGCAGTGAATAAAATAATGAGCTGTTGAATATATTCGATAAACAAAGTTGATTTTCGCAGTAACAATGAAGTATAATGATGCAGAATTATTTTAAGCAATTAAGCTTATTTGTCAATTACAGAATCATCATGTAGAAATACAAATCATTTTTATTAAAATGCAAACAAAATTCAAAAACATCTATGTTAACTGCCTTTCAAAGTTAGAGATGAAGATTGAATTTGTATTGAATATTAACAAAGGAAAGCAATGGACGTTTATTTTCAAGTGTGCATTGCAATGTTAGACTATTAAGCAAAAGCAAACATAATATATCAGAATGAAAGAGATCATCAAATACGCAAAGTTAAGTTCTGATATATGCTAAGCAACACAAGCATCAATAGAAAGCGTACCAAATTATACATAGACAAGAAACGAATTCCCTTTATTTATGTGCAGTGAATAAAATAATGAGCTGTTGAATATATTCGATAAACAAAGTTGATTTTCGCAGTAACAATGAAGTATAATGATGCAGAATTATTTTAAGCAATTAGCTTATTTGTCAATTACAGAATCATCATGTAGAAATACAAATCATTTTATTAAAATGCAAACAAAATTCAAAAACATCTATGTTAACTGCCTTTCAAAGTTAGAGATGAAGATTGAATTTGTATTGAATATTAACAAAGGAAAGCAATGGACGTTTATTTTCAAGTGTGCATTGCAATGTTAGACTATTAAGCAAAAGCAAACATAATATATCAGAATGAAAGAGATCATCAAATACGCAAAGTTAAGTTCTGATATATGCTAAGCAACACAAGCATCAATAGAAAGCGTACCAAATTATACATAGACAAGAAACGAATTCCCTTTATTTATGTGCAGTGAATAAAATAATGAGCTGTTGAATATATTCGATAAACAAAGTTGATTTTCGCAGTAACAATGAAGTATAATGATGCAGAATTATTTTAAGCAATTAAGCTTATTGTCAAGTTACAGAATCATCATGTAGAAATACAAATCATTTTTATTAAAATGCAAACAAAATTCAAAAACATCTATGTTAACTGCCTTTCAAAGTTAGAGATGAAGATTGAATTTGTATTGAATATTAACAAAGGAAAGCAATGGACGTTTATTTTCAAGTGTGCATTGCAATGTTAGACTATTAAGCAAAAGCAAACATAATATATCAGAATGAAAGAGATCATCAAATACGCAAAGTTAAGTTCTGATATATGCTAAGCAACACAAGCATCAATAGAAAGCGTACCAAATTATACATAGACAAGAAACGAATTCCCTTTATTTATGTGCAGTGAATAAAATAATGAGCTGTTGAATATATTCGATAAACAAAGTTGATTTTCGCAGTAACAATGAAGTATAATGATGCAGAATTATTTTAAGCAATTAAGCTTATTTGTCAGTTACAGAATCATCATGTAGAAATACAAATCATTTTTATTAAAATGCAAACAAAATTCAAAAACATCTATGTTAACTGCCTTTCAAAGTTAGAGATGAAGATTGAATTTGTATTGAATATTAACAAAGGAAAGCAATGGACGTTTATTTTCAAGTGTGCATTGCAATGTTAGACTATTAAGCAAAAGCAAACATAATATATCAGAATGAAAGAGATCATCAAATACGCAAAGTTAAGTTCTGATATATGCTAAGCAACACAAGCATCAATAGAAAGCGTACCAAATTATACATAGACAAGAAACGAATTCCCTTTATTTATGTGCAGTGAATAAAATAATGAGCTGTTGAATATATTCGATAAACAAAGTTGATTTTCGCAGTAACAATGAAGTATAATGATGCAGAATTATTTTAAGCAATTAAGCTTATTTGTCAGTTACAGAATCATCATGTAGAAATACAAATCATTTTTATTAAAATGCAAACAAAATTCAAAAACCTCTATGTTAACTGCCTTTCAAAGTTAGAGATGAAGATTGAATTTGTATTGAATATTAACAAAGGAAAGCAATGGACGTTTATTTTCAAGTGTGCATTGCAATGTTAGACTATTAAGCAAAAGCAAACATAATATATCAGAATGAAAGAGATCATCAAATACGCAAAGTTAAGTTCTGATATATGCTAAGCAACACAAGCATCAATAGAAAGCGTACCAAATTATACATAGACAAGAAACGAATTCCCTTTATTTATGTGCAGTGAATAAAATAATGAGCTGTTGAATATATTCGATAAACAAAGTTGATTTTCGCAGTAACAATGAAGTATAATGATGCAGAATTATTTTAAGCATATTAAGCTTATTTGTCAAGTTACAGAATCATCATGTAGAAATACAAATCATTTTTATTAAAATGCAAACAAAATTCAAAAACATCTATGTTAACTGCCTTTCAAAGTTAGAGATGAAGATTGAATTTGTATTGAATATTAACAAAGGAAAGCAATGGACGTTTATTTTCAAGTGTGCATTGCAATGTTAAACTATTAAGCAAAAGCAAACATAATATATCAGAATGAAAGAGATCATCAAATACGCAAAGTTAAGTTCTGATATATGCTAAGCAACACAAGCATCAATAGAAAGCGTACCAAATTATACATAGACAAGAAACGAATTCCCTTTATTTATGTGCAGTGAATAAAATAATGAGCTGTTGAATATATTCGATAAACAAAGTTGATTTTCGCAGTAACAATGAAGTATAATGATGCAGAATTATTTTAAGCAATTAAGCTTATTTGTCAGTTACAGAATCATCATGTAGAAATACAAATCATTTTTATTAAAATGCAAACAAAATTCAAAAACCTCTATGTTAACTGCCTTTCAAAGTTAGAGATGAAGATTGAATTTGTATTGAATATTAACAAAGGAAAGCAATGGACGTTTATTTTCAAGTGTGCATTGCAATGTTAAACTATTAAGCAAAAGCAAACATAATATATCAGAATGAAAGAGATCATCAAATACGCAAAGTTAAGTTCTGATATATGCTAAGCAACACAAGCATCAATAGAAAGCGTACCAAATTATACATAGACAAGAAACGAATTCCCTTTATTTATGTGCAGTGAATAAAATAATGAGCTGTTGAATATATTCGATAAACAAAGTTGATTTTCGCAGTAACAATGAAGTATAATGATGCAGAATTATTTTAAGCAATTAAGCTTATTTGTCAATTACAGAATCATCATGTAGAAATACAAATCATTTTTATTAAAATGCAAACAAAATTCAAAAACATCTATGTTAACTGCCTTTCAAAGTTAGAGATGAAGATTGAATTTGTATTGAATATTAACAAAGGAAAGCAATGGACGTTTATTTTCAAGTGTGCATTGCAATGTTAGACTATTAAGCAAAAGCAAACATAATATATCAGAATGAAAGAGATCATCAAATACGCAAAGTTAAGTTCTGATATATGCTAAGCAACACAAGCATCAATAGAAAGCGTACCAAATTATACATAGACAAGAAACGAATTCCCTTTATTTATGTGCAGTGAATAAAATAATGAGCTGTTGAATATATTCGATAAACAAAGTTGATTTTCGCAGTAACAATGAAGTATAATGATGCAGAATTATTTTAAGCAATTAGCTTATTTGTCAATTACAGAATCATCATGTAGAAATACAAATCATTTTTATTAAAATGCAAACAAAATTCAAAAACCTCTATGTTAACTGCCTTTCAAAGTTAGAGATGAAGATTGAATTTGTATTGAATATTAACAAAGGAAAGCAATGGACGTTTATTTTCAAGTGTGCATTGCAATGTTAGACTATTAAGCAAAAGCAAACATAATATATCAGAATGAAAGAGATCATCAAATACGCAAAGTTAAGTTCTGATATATGCTAAGCAACACAAGCATCAATAGAAAGCGTACCAAATTATACATAGACAAGAAACGAATTCCCTTTATTTATGTGCAGTGAATAAAATAATGAGCTGTTGAATATATTCGATAAACAAAGTTGATTTTCGCAGTAACAATGAAGTATAATGATGCAGAATTATTTTAAGCAATTAGCTTATTTGTCAGTTACAGAATCATCATGTAGAAATACAAATCATTTTTATTAAAATGCAAACAAAATTCAAAAACATCTATGTTAACTGCCTTTCAAAGTTAGAGATGAAGATTGAATTTGTATTGAATATTAACAAAGGAAAGCAATGGACGTTTATTTTCAAGTGTGCATTGCAATGTTAGACTATTAAGCAAAAGCAAACATAATATATCAGAATGAAAGAGATCATCAAATACGCAAAGTTAAGTTCTGATATATGCTAAGCAACACAAGCATCAATAGAAAGCGTACCAAATTATACATAGACAAGAAACGAATTCCCTTTATTTATGTGCAGTGAATAAAATAATGAGCTGTTGAATATATTCGATAAACAAAGTTGATTTTCGCAGTAACAATGAAGTATAATGATGCAGAATTATTTTAAGCAATTAAGCTTATTTGTCAATTACAGAATCATCATGTAGAAATACAAATCATTTTTATTAAAATGCAAACAAAATTCAAAAACATCTATGTTAACTGCCTTTCAAAGTTAGAGATGAAGATTGAATTTGTATTGAATATTAACAAAGGAAAGCAATGGACGTTTATTTTCAAGTGTGCATTGCAATGTTAGACTATTAAGCAAAAGCAAACATAATATATCAGAATGAAAGAGATCATCAAATACGCAAAGTTAAGTTCTGATATATGCTAAGCAACACAAGCATCAATAGAAAGCGTACCAAATTATACATAGACAAGAAACGAATTCCCTTTATTTATGTGCAGTGAATAAAATAATGAGCTGTTGAATATATTCGATAAACAAAGTTGATTTTCGCAGTAACAATGAAGTATAATGATGCAGAATTATTTTAAGCAATTAAGCTTATTTGTCAGTTACAGAATCATCATGTAGAAATACAAATCATTTTTATTAAAATGCAAACAAAATTCAAAAACATCTATGTTAACTGCCTTTCAAAGTTAGAGATGAAGATTGAATTTGTATTGAATATTAACAAAGGAAAGCAATGGACGTTTATTTTCAAGTGTGCATTGCAATGTTAGACTATTAAGCAAAAGCAAACATAATATATCAGAATGAAAGAGATCATCAAATACGCAAAGTTAAGTTCTGATATATGCTAAGCAACACAAGCATCAATAGAAAGCGTACCAAATTATACATAGACAAGAAACGAATTCCCTTTATTTATGTGCAGTGAATAAAATAATGAGCTGTTGAATATATTCGATAAACAAAGTTGATTTTCGCAGTAACAATGAAGTATAATGATGCAGAATTATTTTAAGCATATTAGCTTATTTGTCAATTACAGAATCATCATGTAGAAATACAAATCATTTTTATTAAAATGCAAACAAAATTCAAAAACATCTATGTTAACTGCCTTTCAAAGTTAGAGATGAAGATTGAATTTGTATTGAATATTAACAAAGGAAAGCAATGGACGTTTATTTTCAAGTGTGCATTGCAATGTTAAACTATTAAGCAAAAGCAAACATAATATATCAGAATGAAAGAGATCATCAAATACGCAAAGTTAAGTTCTGATATATGCTAAGCAACACAAGCATCAATAGAAAGCGTACCAAATTATACATAGACAAGAAACGAATTCCCTTTATTTATGTGCAGTGAATAAAATAATGAGCTGTTGAATATATTCGATAAACAAAGTTGATTTTCGCAGTAACAATGAAGTATAATGATGCAGAATTATTTTAAGCAATTAAGCTTATTTGTCAATTACAGAATCATCATGTAGAAATACAAATCATTTTTATTAAAATGCAAACAAAATTCAAAAACATCTATGTTAACTGCCTTTCAAAGTTAGAGATGAAGATTGAATTTGTATTGAATATTAACAAAGGAAAGCAATGGACGTTTATTTTCAAGTGTGCATTGCAATGTTAAACTATTAAGCAAAAGCAAACATAATATATCAGAATGAAAGAGATCATCAAATACGCAAAGTTAAGTTCTGATATATGCTAAGCAACACAAGCATCAATAGAAAGCGTACCAAATTATACATAGACAAGAAACGAATTCCCTTTATTTATGTGCAGTGAATAAAATAATGAGCTGTTGAATATATTCGATAAACAAAGTTGATTTTCGCAGTAACAATGAAGTATAATGATGCAGAATTATTTTAAGCAATTAAGCTTATTTGTCAATTACAGAATCATCATGTAGAAATACAAATCATTTTTATTAAAATGCAAACAAAATTCAAAAACATCTATGTTAACTGCCTTTCAAAGTTAGAGATGAAGATTGAATTTGTATTGAATATTAACAAAGGAAAGCAATGGACGTTTATTTTCAAGTGTGCATTGCAATGTTAGACTATTAAGCAAAAGCAAACATAATATATCAGAATGAAAGAGATCATCAAATACGCAAAGTTAAGTTCTGATATATGCTAAGCAACACAAGCATCAATAGAAAGCGTACCAAATTATACATAGACAAGAAACGAATTCCCTTTATTTATGTGCAGTGAATAAAATAATGAGCTGTTGAATATATTCGATAAACAAAGTTGATTTTCGCAGTAACAATGAAGTATAATGATGCAGAATTATTTTAAGCAATTAAGCTTATTGTCAGTTACAGAATCATCATGTAGAAATACAAATCATTTTTATTAAAATGCAAACAAAATTCAAAAACATCTATGTTAACTGCCTTTCAAAGTTAGAGATGAAGATTGAATTTGTATTGAATATTAACAAAGGAAAGCAATGGACGTTTATTTTCAAGTGTGCATTGCAATGTTAGACTATTAAGCAAAAGCAAACATAATATATCAGAATGAAAGAGATCATCAAATACGCAAAGTTAAGTTCTGATATATGCTAAGCAACACAAGCATCAATAGAAAGCGTACCAAATTATACATAGACAAGAAACGAATTCCCTTTATTTATGTGCAGTGAATAAAATAATGAGCTGTTGAATATATTCGATAAACAAAGTTGATTTTCGCAGTAACAATGAAGTATAATGATGCAGAATTATTTTAAGCAATTAAGCTTATTTGTCAATTACAGAATCATCATGTAGAAATACAAATCATTTTTATTAAAATGCAAACAAAATTCAAAAACATCTATGTTAACTGCCTTTCAAAGTTAGAGATGAAGATTGAATTTGTATTGAATATTAACAAAGGAAAGCAATGGACGTTTATTTTCAAGTGTGCATTGCAATGTTAGACTATTAAGCAAAAGCAAACATAATATATCAGAATGAAAGAGATCATCAAATACGCAAAGTTAAGTTCTGATATATGCTAAGCAACACAAGCATCAATAGAAAGCGTACCAAATTATACATAGACAAGAAACGAATTCCCTTTATTTATGTGCAGTGAATAAAATAATGAGCTGTTGAATATATTCGATAAACAAAGTTGATTTTCGCAGTAACAATGAAGTATAATGATGCAGAATTATTTTAAGCAATTAAGCTTATTTGTCAAGTTACAGAATCATCATGTAGAAATACAAATCATTTTTATTAAAATGCAAACAAAATTCAAAAACATCTATGTTAACTGCCTTTCAAAGTTAGAGATGAAGATTGAATTTGTATTGAATATTAACAAAGGAAAGCAATGGACGTTTATTTTCAAGTGTGCATTGCAATGTTAGACTATTAAGCAAAAGCAAACATAATATATCAGAATGAAAGAGATCATCAAATACGCAAAGTTAAGTTCTGATATATGCTAAGCAACACAAGCATCAATAGAAAGCGTACCAAATTATACATAGACAAGAAACGAATTCCCTTTATTTATGTGCAGTGAATAAAATAATGAGCTGTTGAATATATTCGATAAACAAAGTTGATTTTCGCAGTAACAATGAAGTATAATGATGCAGAATTATTTTAAGCAATTAAGCTTATTTGTCAGTTACAGAATCATCATGTAGAAATACAAATCATTGTTTATTAAAATGCAAACAAAATTCAAAAAATCTATGTTAACTGCCTTTCAAAGTTAGAGATGAAGATTGAATTTGTAGAATATTAACAAAGGAAAGCAATGGACGTTTATTTTCAAGTGTGCTTGCAATGTTAACTATTAAGCAAAAGCAAACATAATATTCAGAATGAAAGAGATCATCAAATACCAAATTAAGTTCTGAATATGCAGCAACACAAGCATCAATAGAAGCGAACAAATTATACATAGACAAGAAACGAATTCTTTTATTTATCAGTGAATAAATAATGAGCTGTTGAATATATTCGATAAACAAAGTTGATTTTCGCAGTAACAATGGTAAAATGATGCAGAATTATTTAAGAATTAGCTTATTTGTCATTACAGAAATCATGTAGAAATACAAATCTTTTATTAAATGCAAACAAAATTCAAAAACATCTATGTTAACTGCCTTTCAAAGTTAGAGATGAAGATTGAATTTGTATTGAATATTACAAAAGGAAAGCATGGACGTTTATTTTCAAGTGTGCATTGCAATGTTAAACTATTAAGCAAAAGCAAACATAAATATTCAGAAAAAGAGATATCAAATACGCAAAGTTAAGTTCTATATGCTAAGCAACACAAGATCAATAGAAAGCGTACCAAATTATACATAGACAAGAAACGAATCCCTTTATTTATGTGCAGGAATAAAATAATGAGCTGTTGAATATATTCGATAAACAAAGTTGATTTTCGCAGTAACAATGAAGTATAATGATGCGAATTATTTTAAGCAATTAAGCTTATTGTCAGTTACAGAATCATCATGTAGAAATAAAAATCATTTTATTAAAATGCAAAAAAATCAAAAACATCTATGTTAACTGCCTTTCAAAGTAGAGATGAAGATTGAATTGTATTGATATTAACAAAGGAAAGCAATGGACGTTTATTTTCAAGGTGCTTGCAATGTTAACTATTAAGCAAAAGCAAACATAATATTCAGAATGAAAGAGATCATCAAATACCAAAGTTAAGTTCTGATATATGCTAAGCAACACAAGCATCAATAGAAAGCGAACAAATTATACATAGACAAGAAACGAATTCCTTTTTTATTTATCAAGAATAAAATGAGCTGTTGAATATATTCGATAAACAAAGTTGATTTCGCAGTAACAATGGTAAAATGATGCAGAATTATTTTAAGCAATTTAGCTTATTTGTCAATTACAGAATCATCATGTAGAAATACAAATCTTTTATTAAATGCAAACAAAATTCAAAAACATCTATGTTAACTGCCTTCAAAGTAGATGAAGATTGAATTTGTATTGAATATTAACAAAGGAAAGCAATGGACGTTTATTTTCAAGTGTGCATTGCAATGTTAAACTATTAAGCAAAAGCAAACATAATATATCAGAATGAAAGAGATCATCAAATACGCAAAGTAAGTTCTATATTGCTAAGCAACACAAGCATCAAAAGCGTACCAAATTAACATAGACAAGAAGAATTCCCTTTTTTTATGTGCAGTGATAAAATAATGAGCTGTTGAAATATTCGATAAACAAAGTTGATTTTCGCAGTAACAATGAAGTATAATGATGCAGAATTATTTTAAGCATTTAGCTTATGTTCAATTACAATCTCATGTAGAAATACAAATCATTTTATTAAAATGCAAACAAAATTCAAAAAATCTATGTTAACTGCCTTTCAAAGTTAGAGATGAGATTGAATTTGTATTGAATATTAACAAAGGAAAGCAATGGACGTTTATTTTCAAGTGTGCATTGCAATGTAGAACTATTAAGCAAAAGCAAACATAATATATCAGAATAAGAGATCAAATACGCAAAGTTAATTCTGATATATGCTAAGCAACACAAGCATCAATAGAAAGCGTACCAAATTATACTAGACAAGAACGAATTCCCTTTTTTTATGTGCAGTGAATAATAATGAGCTGTTGAATATATTCGATAAACAAAGTTGATTTTCGCAGTAACATGAAGTATAATGATGCAGAATTATTTTAAGATTAGCTTATTGTCAATTACAGAATCATCATGAGAAATACAAATCATTTTTATTAAAATGCAAACAAAATTCAAAAACTCTATGTTAACTGCTTTCAAAGTTAGAGATGAAGATTGAATTTGTTTGAATATTAACAAAGGAAAGCAATGGACGTTTTTTCAAGTGTGCTTGCAATGTTAACTATTAAGCAAAAGCAAACATAATATTCAGAATGAAAGAGATCATCAAATACCAAATTAAGTTCTGTATATGCTAAGCAACACAAGATCAATAGAAAGCGAACAAATTATACATAGACAAGAAACGAATTCCTTTTTATTTCAGTGAATAAAATATGAGCTGTTGAATATATCGATAAACAAAGTTGATTTTGCTAAACAATGAAGTAAATGATGCAGAATTTTTAAGCAATTTAGCTTATTTGTCAATACAGAATCATCAGTAGAAAACAAATCTTTTTATTAAATGCAAACAAAATTCAAAAACATCTATGTTAACTGCCTTTCAAAGTTAGAGATGAAGATTGAATTTGTATTGATATTAACAAAGGAAAGCATGGACGTTTATTTTCAAGTGTGCATTGCAATGTTAAACTATTAAGCAAAAGCAAACATAAATATTCAGAATGAAAGAGATCATCAAATACGCAAGTTAAGTCTGATATATGCTAAGCAACACAAGCATCAATAGAAAGCGTACCAAATTATACATAGACAAGAAACGAATTCCCTTTTTTTATGTGCAGTGAATAAAATAATGAGCTGTTGAATATATTCGATAAACAAAGTTGATTTTCGCAGTACAAGAAGTATAATGATGCAGAATATTTTAAGATATTAGCTTATTGTCAATTACAAATCTCATGTAGAAATACAATCATTTTTATTAAAATGCAAACAAAATTCAAAAACATCATGTTAACTGCCTTTCAAAGTTAGAGATGAAGATTGAATTTGTATTGAATATTAACAAAGGAAAGCAATGGACGTTTATTTTCAAGGTGCATTGCATAGTTAACTATTAAGCAAAAGCAAACATATATATCAGAATGAAGAGATCATCAAATACGCAAAGTTAAGTTCTGATATATGCTAAGCAACACAAGCATCAATAGAAAGCGACCAAATTATACATAGACAAGAAACGAATTCCCTTTATTTAGTGCAGTGAATAAATAAATGAGCTGTGAAATATTCGATAAACAAAGTTGATTTTCGCAGTAACAATGAAGTTAATGATGCAGAATTATTTTAAGCAATTAGCTTATTGTCAGTTACAAATCTCATGTAGAAATACAATCATTTTTATTAAAATGCAAACAAATCAAAACATCTATGTTAACTGCCTTTCAAAGTTAGAGATGAAGATTGAATTTGTATTGAATATTAACAAAGGAAAGCAATGGACGTTTATTTTCAAGTGTGCATTGCAATGTTAGACTATTAAGCAAAAGCAAACATAATATATCAGAATGAAGAGATCTCAAATACGCAAAGTTAAGTTCTGAATATGTAAGCAACACAAGCATCAATAGAAAGCGTACCAAATTATACATAGACAAGAAACGAATCCCTTTTTTTATGTGCAGTGAAAAATAATGAGCTGTTGAATATATTCGATAAACAAAGTTGATTTTCGCAGTAACAATGAAGTATAATGATGCAGAATTATTTTAAGTATTAGCTTATTGTCAATTACAGAATCATCATGTAGAAATACAAATCATTTTTTTAAAATGCAAACAAAATTCAAAAAAAATCTATGTTAACTGCCTTTCAAAGTGAGATGAGATTGAATTGTTATTGAATATTAACAAAGGAAAGCAATGGACTTTATTTTCAAGTGTGCTTGCAATGTTAACTATTAAGCAAAAGCAAACATAATAATTCAGAATGAAAGAGATCATCAAATACCAAATTAAGTTCTGATATATGCTAAGCAACACAAGCATCAATAGAAAGCGAACAAAATATACATAGACAAGAAACGAATTCCTTTTTTTATCAGTGATAAAATATAGAGCTGTTGAATATATTCGATAAACAAAGTTGATTTTCGCAGTAACAATGAAGTAAAATGATGCAAAATTATTTAAGCATTGCTTATTTGTCAATTACAGAATCATCATGTAGAAATACAAATCTTTTTATTAAATGCAAACAAATTCAAAAACATCTATGTTAACTGCTTTCAAGTAGAGATGAAGATTGAATTGTATGAATATTAACAAAGGAAAGCAATGGACGTTTATTTTCAAGTGTGCATTGCAATGTTAACTATAAGCAAAAGCAAACATAATATTCAGAATGAAAGAGATCATCAAATACGCAAAGTTAAGTTCTGATATATGCAAGCAACACAAGCATCAATAGAAAGCGTACCAAATTATACATAGACAAGAAACGAATTCCCTTTTTTATGTGCAGTGAATAAATAATGAGCTGTTGAATATATTCGATAAACAAAGTTGATTTTCGCAGTAACAAGAAGTATAATGATGCAGAATTATTTTAAGATTAGCTTATTGTCAATACAATCTTACATGAGAATACAATCATTTTATTAAAATGCAAACAAAATTCAAAAACATCTATGTTAACTGCCTTTCAAAGTTAGAGATGAAGATTGAATTTGTATTGAATATTAACAAAGGAAAGCAATGGACGTTTATTTTCAAGTGTGATTGCAATGTTAACTATTAAGCAAAAGCAAACATAATATATCAGAATGAAGAGATCATCAAATACGCAAAGTTAAGTTCTGATATATGCTAAGCAACAAGCATCAATAGAAGCGTACAAATTATACATAGACAAGAAACGAATTCCCTTTTTATGTGCAGTGAATAAATAATGAGCTGTTGAATATATTCGATAAACAAAGTTGATTTTCGCAGTACAATGAAGTATAATGATGCAGAATTATTTTAAGATTAGCTTATTGTCAATTACAGAATCATCATGTAGAAATACAAATCATTTTATTAAAATGCAAACAAAATTCAAAAACATCTATGTTAACTGCCTTTCAAGTTAGAGATGAAGATTGAATTTGATTGAATATTAACAAAGGAAGCAATGGACGTTTATTTTCAAGTGTGCTTGCAATGTTAACTATTAAGCAAAAGCAAACATAATATTCAGATGAAAGAGATCATCAAATACGCAAAGTTAAGTTCTGATATATGCTAAGCAACACAAGCATCAATAGAAAGCGTACCAAATTATACATAGACAAGAAACGAATTCCTTTTTTTATGTGCAGTGAATAAATAAGAGCTGTTGAATATATGATAAACAAAGTTGATTTTCGCAGTAACAATGAAGATAATGAGCAGAATTATTTTAAGATTAGCTTATTGCAATTACAAATCATCATGTAGAAATACAATCTTTTTATTAAAATGCAAACAAAATTCAAAAACATCTATGTAACTGCCTTTCAAAGTTAGAGATGAGATTGAATTTGTATTGAATATAACAAAGGAAAGCAATGGACGTTTATTTTCAATGTGCATTGCAATGTTAACTATTAAGCAAAAGCAAACATATATATCAGAATGAAGAGATCATCAAATACGCAAAGTTAAGTTCTGATATATGCTAAGCAACACAAGCATCAATAGAAAGCGTACCAAATTATACATAGACAAGAAACGAATTCCCTTTTTTATGTGCAGTGAATAAATAATGAGCTGTTGAATATATTCGATAAACAAAGTTGATTTTCGCAGTAACAATGAGTATAATGATGCAGAAATATTTAAGTATTAGCTTATTGTCAATTAACAGATCATCATGTAGAAATACAAATACTTTTTATTAAAATGCAAACAAAATTCAAAAACATCTATGTTAACTGCCTTTCAAAGTTAGAGATGAAGATTGAATTGTATTGAATATTAACAAAGGAAAGCAATGGACGTTTATTTTCAAGTGTGCTTGCAAGTTAGACTATAAGCAAAAGCAACATAATATTTCAGAATGAAGAGATCATCAAATACCAAAGTTAAGTTCTGATATTGCTAAGAACACAAGATCAATAGAAAGCGAACAAATTATACATAGACAAGAAACGAATTCTTTTTATTTACTAGTGAATAAAATGAGTGTTGAATATATTTCGATAACAAAGTTGATTTCGCAGTAACAATGAAGTATAATGATGCAGAATTATTTTAAGCAATTAGCTTATTTGTCATTACAGAATCATATGTAGAAATACAAATCTTTTTATTAAATGCAAACAAAATTCAAAAACATCTATGTTAACTGCCTTTCAAAGTTAGAGATGAAGATTGAATTTGTATTGAATATTAACAAAGGAAGAAATGGACGTTTATTTTCAAGTGTGCATTGCAATGTTAAACTATTAAGCAAAAGCAAACATAATATTCAGAATGAAAGAGATCATCAAATACGCAAAGTTAAGTTCTGATATATGCTAAGCAACACAAGCATCAATAGAAAGCGTACAAATATATATGACAGAACGAATTCCCTTTATTTATGTGCAGTGAATAAAATAATGAGCTGTTGAATATTCGATAAACAAAGTTGATTTTCGCAGTAACAATGAAGTATAATGTGCAGAATTATTTAAGCATATTAGTTATTGTCAGTTACAGATAATCATGTAGAAATACAAATCATTTTTATTAAAATGCAAACAAAATTCAAAAAATCTATGTTAACTGCCTTTCAAAGTTAGAGATGAAGATTGAATTTGTATTGAATATTAACAAAGGAAAGCAATGGACGTTTATTTTCAGTGTGCATTGCATGTTAGACTATTAAGCAAAAGCAACATAATATATCAGAATGAAGAGATCATAAATACGCAAAGTAAGTCTGATATATGCTAAGCACACAAGCATCAATAGAAAACGTACCAAATTATACATAGACAAGAAACGAATTCCCTTTATTTATGTGCAGTGAATAAATAATGAGCTGTTGAATATATTCGATAAACAAAGTTGATTTTCGCAGTAACAATGAAGT
This sequence comes from Moniezia expansa, assembly GCA_019097775.1. NCBI lineage: Eukaryota > Metazoa > Platyhelminthes > Cestoda > Cyclophyllidea > Anoplocephalidae > Moniezia > Moniezia expansa. The sequence goes on from JADFDV010000058.1 coordinate 21,561, forward strand.
ATAATGATGCAGAATTATTTTAAGTATTAGCTATGTCAATTACAGAATCATAGTAGAAATACAAATCATTTTTTAAAATGCAAACAAAATTCAAAAACATCCTGTTAACTGCCTTTCAAGTTAGAGATGAAGATTGAATTTGTATTGAATATTAACAAAGGAAAGCAATGGACGTTTATTTTCAAGTGTGCTTGCAATGTAGACTATTAAGCAAAAGCAAACATAATATTCAGAATGAAGAGATCATCAAATACCAAATTAAGTTCTGATATATGCTAGCACACACAAGCATCAATAGAAAGCGAACAAATTATACATAGACAAGAAACGAATCTTTTATTTATGCAGTGAATAAATAATGAGCTGTTGAATATATTCGATAACAAAGTTGATTTTCGCAGTAACAATGAGTATAATGTGCAGAATTATTTTAAGAATTAGTTATTTGTCAATTACAGAATCATCATGTAGAAATCAAAATCTTTTTATTAAAATGCAAACAAAATTCAAAAACTCTATGTTAACTGCCTTTCAAAGTAGAGATGAAGATTGAATTGTATTGAATATTAACAAAGGAAAGCAATGGAGTTTATTTTCAAGTGTGCATTGCAATTTAAACTATTAAGCAAAAGCAAAAAATAATTTCAGAATGAAAGAGATCATCAAATACGCAAAGTTAAGTTCTGTATATGCTAAGCAACACAAGCATCAATAGAAAGCGTACAAATTATATAGACAAGAACGAATTCCTTTATTTATGTGCAGTGAATAAAATAATGAGCTGTTGAATATATTCGATAAACAAAGTTGATTTTCGCAGTAACAATGAAGTATAATGATGCAGAATTATTTTAAGCAATTAGCTTATTTGTCATTACAGAATCATCATGTAGAAATACAAATCATTTTATTAAAAGCAAACAAAATTCAAAAACATCTATGTTAACTGCCTTCAAAGTTAGAGATGAAGATTGAATTTGTATTGAATATTAACAAAGGAAAGCAATGGACGTTTATTTTCAAGTGTGCATTGCAATGTTAAATATTAAGCAAAAGCAAACATATATTTCAGAATGAAAGAGATCATCAAATACGCAAAGTTAAGTTCTGATATATGCTAAGCAACACAAGCATCAATAGAAAGCGAACAAATTATACATGACAAGAAACGAATTCTTTTATTACAGTGAATAAATATGAGCTGTGAATATATTCGATAAACAAAGTTGATTTTCGCAGTAACAATGAAGTATAATGAGCAGAATTATTTTAAGCAATTAAGCTTATTTGTCAATTACAGAATCATCATGTAGAAATACAAATCTTTTATTAAATGCAAACAAAATTCAAAAAATCTATGTTAACTGCCTTTAAAGTTAGAGATGAAGATTGAATTGTTATTGAATATAACAAAGGAAAGCAATGGACGTTTATTTTCAAGTGTGCATTGCAATGTTAAACTATTAGCAAAAGAACATAATATATCAGAATGAAAGAGATCATCAAATACGCAAAGTTAAGTTCTATATATGCTAAGCAACACAAGCATCAATAGAAAGCGTACCAAATTATACATAGACAAGAAACGAATTCCCTTTATTATGTGCAGTGAATAAAATAATGAGTGTTGAATATATTCGATAAACAAAGTTGATTTTCGCAGTAACAATGAAGTATAATGATGCAGAATTATTTTAAGCAATTAAGCTTATTTGCAGTTACAGAATCATCATGTAGATACAAATCATTTTTATTAAATGCAAAAAAATTCAAAAACACTATGTTAACTGCCTTTCAAAGTTAGAGATGAAGATTGAATTTGTATTGAATATTAACAAAGGAAAGCAATGGACGTTTATTTTCAAGTGTGCATTGCAATGTTAACTATTAAGCAAAGCAACATATATATCAGAATGAAGAGATCATCAAATACGCAAAGTTAAGTTCTGATATATGCTAAGCAAC
>JADFDV010000059.1:0-31786 GCA_019097775.1 Moniezia expansa
TGATATATGCTTAGCAGCAGAAGCATCAATAGAATTCGGGCAAAATTATACGTAGACAAGAAACGAATTCCATAATTTGATGTGCAATGAATAAAGTAGTAAGCAGTTGAAAATATTCGAATACAAAGTTGAATTTCGCAGTACAATGGAGTATAATAATGCAAAATTATTTTTAGCAAATAAGTTATTTAGTCAATTACAGTATCATCATGTAGAAGTACAAATCATTTTTATTAAAATGCAAAGAAAATTCAAAAACACCTATGTTAACTGCCTTTCAAATTTAGAAATGAAGATTGAATTTGCATTGAATATTAACATTGGAAGCAATGGACGTTTATTTAAGTGTGCATTGCAATGTAAGACTATTAAGCAAAAGAAAACATAATATATCAGAATGAAGGAGGTCATCAAATACGCAAAGTTTAGTTCTGATATATGCTTAGCAGCAGAAGCATCAATAGAAAACGAGCAAAATTATACGTAGACAAGAAACGAATTCCATAATTTGATGTGCAATGAATAAACTAGTAGCAGTTGAAAATATTCGAATATCAAGGTTGAATTTCGCAGTTACAATGGAGTATAATGATGCAGAATTTTTTTAAGCAATTAGGCTAATTAGTCAATTACAGAATCATCATGTAGAAGTACAAATCATTTTAATTAAAATGCAAAGAAAATTCAAAAACACCTATGTTAACTGCCTTTCAAATTTAGAAATGAAGATTGAATTTGCATTGAATATTAACATTGGAAACAATGGACGTTTATTTAAGTGTGCATTGCAATGTAAGACTATTAAGCAAAAGAAAACATAATATATCAAAATGAAGGAGATCATCAAATACGCAAAGTTTAGTTCTGATATATACTTAGCAGCAGGAGCATCAATAGAAAACGAGCAAAATTATACGTAGACAAGAAACGAATTCCATAATTTGATGTGCAATGAATAAACTAGTAGCAGTTGAAAATATTCGAATATCAAGGTTGAATTTCGCAGTTACAATGGAGTATAATGATGCAGAATTTTTTTAAGCAATTAGGCTAATTAGTCAATTACAGAATCATCATGTAGAAGTACAAATCATTTTTAATTAAAATGCAAAGAAAATTCAGAAAATCCTTTGTTAACTGCCTTTCAAATTTAGAAATGAAGATTGAAGTTGCATTGAATATTAACATTGGAAGCAATGGACGTTTATTTAAGTGTGCATTGCAATGTAAGACTATTAAGCAAAAGAAAACATAATATATCAAAATGAAGGAGATCATCAAATACGCAAAGTTAAGTTCTGATATATACTTAGCAGCAGGAGCATCAATAGAAAACGAGCAAAATTATACGTAGACAAGAAACGAATTCCATAATTTGATGTGCAATGAATAAACTAGTAGCAGTTGAAAATATTCGAATATCAAGGTTGAATTTCGCAGTTACAATGGAGTATAATGATGCAGAATTTTTTTAAGCAATTAGGCTAATTAGTCAATTACAGAATCATCATGTAGAAGTACAAATCATTTTAATTAAAATGCAAAGAAAATTCAAAAACACCTATGTTAACTGCCTTTCAAAGTTTAGAAATGAAGATTGAATTTGCATTGAATATTAACATTGGAAACAATGGACGTTTATTTAAGTGTGCATTGCAATGTAAGACTATTAAGCAAAAGAAAACATAATATAACAGAATGAAGGAGGTCATCAAATACGCAAAGTTAAGTTCTGATATATACTTAGCAGCAGGAGCATCAATAGAAAACGAGCAAAATTAGACGTAGACAAGAAACGAATTCCATAATTTGATGTGCAATGTATAAACTAGTAGCAGTTAAAAATATTCGAAAATCAAGGTTAATTTTCGCAGTTACAATGGAGAATAATGATGCAGAATTTTTTTAAGCAATTAGGCTAATTAGTCAGTTACAGAATCATCATGTATAAATACAAATCATTTTTAATAAAATGCAAAGAAAATTCAGAAAATCCTTTGTTAACTGCCTTTCAAATTTAGAAATGAAGATTGAAGTTGCATTGAATATTAACATTGGAAGCAATGGACGTTTATTTAAGTGTGCATTGCAATGTAAGACTATTAAGCAAAAGAAAACATAATATATCAGAATGAAGGAGGTCATCAAATACGCAAAGTTTAGTTCTGATATATGCTTAGCAGCAGAAGCATCAATAGAAATCGAGCAAAATTATACGTAGACAAGAAACGAATTCCATAATTTGATGTGCAATGAATAAAGTAGTAGCAGTTGAAAATATTCGAATATCAAGGTTGAATTTCGCAGTTACAATGGAGTATAATGATGCAGAATTTTTTTAAGCAATTAGGCTAATTAGTCAATTACAGAATCATCATGTAGAAGTACAAATCATTTTAATTAAAATGCAAAGAAAATTCAAAAACACCTATGTTAACTGCCTTTCAAATTTAGAAATGAAGATTGAATTTGCATTGAATATTAACATTGGAAACAATGGACGTTTATTTAAGTGTGCATTGCAATGTAAGACTATAAGCAAAAGAAAACATAATATATCAGAATGAAGGAGATCATCAAATACGCAAAGTTAAGTTCTGATATATACTTAGCAGCAGGAGCATCAATAGAAAACGAGCAAAATTAGACGTAGACAAGAAACGAATTCCATAATTTGATGTGCAATGAATAAACTAGTAGCAGTTGAAAATATTCGAATATCAAAGTTGAATTTCGCAGTTACAATGGAGTATAATTATGCAAAATATCTTTAAGCAATTAGGCTAATTAGTCAGTTACACAATCATCATTTAAAAATAAAAAAACATTTTTATTAAAATGCAAACAAAATTCAAAAACACCTGTGTTAACTGCCTCTCAGACTTATAGATGAAGATTGAATTTGCATTGGATATTAACATTGGAAACAATGGACGTTTATTTAAGCGTGCATTGCAATGTAAGACTATAAAACAAAAGAAAACATAATATATCAGAATGAAGGAGGTCATCAAATACGCAAAGTTTAGTTCTGATATATGCTTAGCAGCAGAAGCATCAATAGAAAACGAGCAAAATTATACGTAGACAAGAAACGAATTCCATAATTTGATGTGCAATGAATAAACTAGTAGCAGTTGAAAATATTCGAATAATCAAAGTTGAATTTCGCAGTACAATGGAGTATAATGATGCAAAATTATTTTTAAGCAATTAGGCTAATTAGTCAGTTACAGAATCATCATGTAGAAATACAAATCATTTTTATTAAAATGCAAAGAAAATTCAAAAACACCTATGTTAACTGCCTTTCAAATTTAGAAATGAAGATTGAAGTTGCATTGAATATTAACATTGGAAGCAATGGACGTTTATTTAAGTGTGCATTGCAATGTAAGACTATTAAGCAAAAGAAAACATAATATATCAGAATGAAGGAGGTCATCAAATACGCAAAGTTTAGTTCTGATATATGCTTAGCAGCAGAAGCATCAATAGAAAACGAGCAAAATTATACGTAGACAAGAAACGAATTCCATAATTTGATGTGCAATGAATAAACTAGTAGCAGTTGAAAATATTCGAATATCAAAGTTGAATTTCGCAGTTACAATGGAGTATAATTATGCAGAATTATTTTTAAGCAATTAGGCTAATTAGTCAATTACAGAATCATCATGTAGAAGTACAAATCATTTTAATTAAAATGCAAAGAAAATTCAAAAACACCTATGTTAACTGCCTTTCAAATTTAGAAATGAAGATTGAATTTGCATTGAATATTAACATTGGAAACAATGGACGTTTATTTAAGTGTGCATTGCAATGTAAGACTATTAAGCAAAAGAAAACATAATATATCAGAATGAAGGAGATCATCAAATACGCAAAGTTAAGTTCTGATATATACTTAGCAGCAGAAGCATCAATAGAAACGAGCAAAATTATACGTAGACAAGAAACGAATTCCATAATTTGATGTGCAATGAATAAACTAGTAGCAGTTGAAAATATTCGAATATCAAGGTTGAATTTCGCAGTTACAATGGAGTATAATGATGCAGAATTTTTTTAAGCAATTAGGCTAATTAGTCAGTTACAGAATCATCATGTAGAAATACAAATCATTTTTAATAAAATGCAAAGAAAATTCAAAAACACCTATGTTAACTGCCTTTCAAATTTAGAAATGAAGATTGAATTTGCATTGAATATTAACATTGGAAACAATGGACGTTTATTTAAGTGTGCATTGCAATGTAAGACTATAAAGCAAAAGAAAACATAATATATCAGAATGAAGGAGGTCATCAAATACGCAAAGTTTAGTTCTGATATATGCTTAGCAGCAGAAGCATCAATAGAAAACGAGCAAAATTATACGTAGACAAGAAACGAATTCCATAATTTGATGTGCAATGAATAAACAAGTAGCAGTTGAAAATATTCGAATATCAAAGTTGAATTTCGCAGTTACAATGGAGTATAATTATTCAAAATATCTTTAAGCAATTAGGCTAATTAGTCAGATACACAATCATCATTTAAAAATAAAAAAACATTTTTATTATAATGCAAACAAAATTCAAAAACACCTGTGTTAACTGCCTCTCAGACTTATAGATGAAGATTGAATTTGCATTGGATATTAACATTGGAAACAATGGACGTTTATTTAAGTGTGCATTGCAATGTAAGACTATTAAGCAAAAGAAAACATAATATATCAGAATGAAGGAGGTCATCAAATACGCAAAGTTTAGTTCTGATATATGCTTAGCAGCAGAAGCATCAATAGAAAACGAGCAAAATTATACGTAGACAAGAAACGAATTCCATAATTTGATGTGCAATGAATAAACTAGTAGCAGTTGAAAATATTCGAATATCAAAGTTGAATTTCGCAGTTACAATGGAGTATAATGATGCAAAATTTTTTTAAGCAATTAGGCTAATTAGTCAGTTACAGAATCATCATTTAAAATAAAAAATCATTTTTATTAAAATGCAAAGAAAATTCAAAAACACCTGTGTTAACTGCCTTTCAGAATTATAGAATGAAGATTGAATTTGCATTGAATATTAACATTGGAAACAATGGACGTTTATTTAAGTGTGCATTGCAATGTAAGACTATAAGCAAAAGAAAACATAATATATCAGAATGAAGGAGGTCATCAAATACGCAAAGTTTAGTTCTGATATATGCTTAGCAGCAGAAGCATCAATAGAAAACGAGCAAAATTATACGTAGACAAGAAACGAATTCCATAATTTGATGTGCAATGAATAAACTAGTAGCAGTTGAAAATATTCGAATATCAAGGTTGAATTTCGCAGTTACAATGGAGTATAATGATGCAGAATTTTTTTAAGCAATTAGGCTAATTAGTCAATTACAGAATCATCATGTAGAAGTACAAATCATTTTAATTAAAATGCAAAGAAAATTCAAAAACACCTATGTTAACTGCCTTTCAAATTTAGAAATGAAGATTGAATTTGCATTGAATATTAACATTGGAAACAATGGACGTTTATTCAAGTGTGCATTGCAATGTAAGACTATTAAGCAAAAGAAAACATAATATATCAGAATGAAGGAGGTCATCAAATACGCAAAGTTAAGTTCTGATATATACTTAGCAGCAGAAGCATCAATAGAAAACGAGCAAAATTAGACGTAGACAAGAAACGAATTCCATAATTTGATGTGCAATGAATAAAATAGTAGCAGTTGAAAATATTCGAATATCAAAGTTGAATTTCGCAGTTACAATGGAGTATAATGATGCAAAATTTTTTAAGCAATTAGGCTAATTAGTCAGTTACAGAATCATCATTTAAAAATAAAAAACATTTTTATTAAAATGCAAACAAAATTCAAAAACACCTGTGTTAACTGCCTTTCAGACTTATAGATGAATATTGAATTTGCATTGGATATTAACATTGGAAACAATGGACGTTTATTTAAGTGTGCATTGCAATGTAAGACTATAAAGCAAAAGAAAACATAATATATCAGAATGAAGGAGGTCATCAAATACGCAAAGTTTAGTTCTGATATATGCTTAGCAGCAGAAGCATCAATAGAAAACGAGCAAAATTATACGTAGACAAGAAACGAATTCCATAATTTGATGTGCAATGAATAAACTAGTAGCAGTTGAAAATATTCGAATATCAAGGTTGAATTTCGCAGTTACAATGGAGTATAATGATGCAGAATTTTTTTAAGCAATTAGGCTAATTAGTCAATTACAGAATCATCATGTAGAAGTACAAATCATTTTAATTAAAATGCAAAGAAAATTCAAAAACACCTATGTTAACTGCCTTTCAAATTTAGAAATGAAGATTGAATTTGCATTGAATATTAACATTGGAAACAATGGACGTTTATTTAAGTGTGCATTGCAATGTAAGACTATTAAGCAAAAGAAAACATAATATATCAGAAAGAAGGAGGTCATCAAATACGCAAAGTTAAGTTCTGATATATACTTAGCAGCAGAAGCATCAATAGAAAACGAGCAAAATTATACGTAGACAAGAAACGAATTCCATAATTTGATGTGCAATGAATAAACTAGTAGCAGTTGAAAATATTCGAATATCAAGTTGAATTTCGCAGTTACAATGGAGTATAATGATGCAGAATTTTTTTAAGCAATTAGGCTAATTAGTCAATTACAGAATCATCATGTAGAAGTACAAATCATTTTAATTAAAATGCAAAGAAAATTCAAAAACACCTATGTTAACTGCCTTTCAAATTTAGAAATGAAGATTGAATTTGCATTGAATATTAACATTGGAAACAATGGACGTTTATTTAAGTGTGCATTGCAATGTAAGACTATTAAGCAAAAGAAAACATAATATATCAGAATGAAGGAGATCATCAAATACGCAAAGTTTAGTTCTGATATATACTTAGCAGCAGGAGCATCAATAGAAAACGAGCAAAATTATACGTAGACAAGAAACGAATTCCATAATTTGATGTGCAATGAATAAACTAGTAGCAGTTGAAAATATTCGAATATCAAGTTGAATTTCGCAGTTACAATGGAGTATAATGATGCAGAATTTTTTTAAGCAATTAGGCTAATTAGTCAATTACAGAATCATCATGTAGAAGTACAAATCATTTTAATTAAAATGCAAAGAAAATTCAAAAACACCTATGTTAACTGCCTTTCAAATTTAGAAATGAAGATTGAATTTGCATTGAATATTAACATTGGAAACAATGGACGTTTATTTAAGTGTGCATTGCAATGTAAGACTATTAAGCAAAAGAAAACATAATATATCAGAATGAAGGAGATCATCAAATACGCAAAGTTAAGTTCTGATATATACTTAGCAGCAGGAGCATCAATAGAAAACGAGCAAAATTATACGTAGACAAGAAACGAATTCCATAATTTGATGTGCAATGAATAAACTAGTAGCAGTTGAAAATATTCGAATATCAAGTTGAATTTCGCAGTTACAATGGAGTATAATGATGCAGAATTTTTTTAAGCAATTAGGCTAATTAGTCAATTACAGAATCATCATGTAGAAGTACAAATCATTTTAATTAAAATGCAAAGAAAATTCAAAAACACCTATGTTAACTGCCTTTCAAATTTAGAAATGAAGATTGAATTTGCATTGAATATTAACATTGGAAACAATGGACGTTTATTTAAGTGTGCATTGCAATGTAAGACTATTAAGCAAAAGAAAACATAATATATCAAAATGAAGGAGATCATCAAATACGCAAAGTTTAGTTCTGATATATACTTAGCAGCAGGAGCATCAATAGAAAACGAGCAAAATTATACGTAGACAAGAAACGAATTCCATAATTTGATGTGCAATGAATAAACTAGTAGCAGTTGAAAATATTCGAATATCAAAGTTGAATTTCGCAGTTACAATGGAGTATAATGATGCAAATATTTTTAAGCAATTAGGCTAATTAGTCAATTACAGAATCATCATGTAGAAAGTACAAATCATTTTATTAAAATGCAAAGAAAATTCAAAAACACCTATGTTAACTGCCTTTCAAATTATAGAATGAAGATTGAATTTGCATTGAATATTAACATTGGAAACAATGGACGTTTATTTAAGTGTGCATTGCAATGTAAGACTATTAAGCAAAAGAAAACATAATATATCAGAATGAAGGAGGTCATCAAATACGCAAAGTTTAGTTCTGATATATGCTTAGCAGCAGAAGCATCAATAGAAAACGAGCAAAATTATACGTAGACAAGAAACGAATTCCATAATTTGATGTGCAATGAATAAACTAGTAGCAGTTGAAAATATTCGAATATCAAGGTTGAATTTCGCAGTTACAATGGAGTATAATGATGCAGAATTTTTTAAGCAATTAGGCTAATTAGTCAATTACAGAATCATCATGTAGAAGTACAAATCATTTTAATTAAAATGCAAAGAAAATTCAAAAACACCTATGTTAACTGCCTTTCAAATTTAGAAATGAAGATTGAATTTGCATTGAATATTAACATTGGAAACAATGGACGTTTATTTAAGTGTGCATTGCAATGTAAGACTATTAAGCAAAAGAAAACATAATATATCAGAATGAAGGAGATCATCAAATACGCAAAGTTAAGTTCTGATATATACTTAGCAGCAGGAGCATCAATAGAAAACGAGCAAAATTATACGTAGACAAGAAACGAATTCCATAATTTGATGTGCAATGAATAAACTAGTAGCAGTTGAAAATATTCGAATATCAAGTTGAATTTCGCAGTTACAATGGAGTATAATGATGCAGAATTTTTTAAGCAATTAGGCTAATTAGTCAATTACAGAATCATCATGTAGAAATACAAATCATTTTAATTAAAATGCAAAGAAAATTCAAAAACACCTATGTTAACTGCCTTTCAAATTTAGAAATGAAGATTGAATTTGCATTGAATATTAACATTGGAAACAATGGACGTTTATTTAAGTGTGCATTGCAATGTAAGACTATTAAGCAAAAGAAAACATAATATATCAGAATGAAGGAGATCATCAAATACGCAAAGTTAAGTTCTGATATATACTTAGCAGCAGGAGCATCAATAGAAAACGAGCAAAATTATACGTAGACAAGAAACGAATTCCATAATTTGATGTGCAATGAATAAACTAGTAGCAGTTGAAAATATTCGAATATCAAGTTGAATTTCGCAGTTACAATGGAGTATAATGATGCAGAATTTTTTAAGCAATTAGGCTAATTAGTCAATTACAGAATCATCATGTAGAAGTACAAATCATTTTAATTAAAATGCAAAGAAAATTCAAAAACACCTATGTTAACTGCCTTTCAAATTTAGAAATGAAGATTGAATTTGCATTGAATATTAACATTGGAAACAATGGACGTTTATTTAAGTGTGCATTGCAATGTAAGACTATTAAGCAAAAGAAAACATAATATATCAGAATGAAGGAGATCATCAAATACGCAAAGTTAAGTTCTGATATATACTTAGCAGCAGGAGCATCAATAGAAAACGAGCAAAATTATACGTAGACAAGAAACGAATTCCATAATTTGATGTGCAATGAATAAACTAGTAGCAGTTGAAAATATTCGAATATCAAAGTTGAATTTCGCAGTTACAATGGAGTATAATGATGCAGAATTTTTTTAAGCAATTAGGCTAATTAGTCAGTTACAGAATCATCATGTATAAATACAATTCATTTTATATAAAATGCAAAGAAAATTCAAAAACACCTATGTTAACTGCCTTTCAAATTTAGAAATGAAGATTGAATTTGCATTGAATATTAACATTGGAAACAATGGACGTTTATTTAAGTGTGCATTGCAATGTAAGACTATTAAGCAAAAGAAAACATAATATATCAGAATGAAGGAGGTCATCAAATACGCAAAGTTTAGTTCTGATATATAGCTTAGCAGCAGAAGCATCAATAGAAAACGAGCAAAATTATACGTAGACAAGAAACGAATTCCATAATTTGATGTGCAATGAATAAACTAGTAGCAGTTGAAAATATTCGAATATCAAGGTTGAATTTCGCAGTTACAATGGAGTATAATGATGCAGAATTTTTTTAAGCAATTAGGCTAATTAGTCAATTACAGAATCATCATGTAGAAGTACAAATCATTTTAATTAAAATGCAAAGAAAATTCAAAAACACCTATGTTAACTGCCTTTCAAAGTTAGAAATGAAGATTGAATTTGCATTGAATATTAACATTGGAAACAATGGACGTTTATTTAAGTGTGCATTGCAATGTAAGACTATTAAGCAAAAGAAAACATAATATATCAGAATGAAGGAGATCATCAAATACGCAAAGTTAAGTTCTGATATATACTTAGCAGCAGGAGCATCAATAGAAAACGAGCAAAATTAGACGTAGACAAGAAACGAATTCCATAATTTGATGTGCAATGAATAAACTAGTAGCAGTTGAAAATATTCGAATATCAAGTTGAATTTCGCAGTTACAATGGAGTATAATTATGCAGAATATCTTTAAGCAATTAGGCTAATTAGTCAATTACAGAATCATCATTTAAGAATAACAAATCATTTTATTAAATGCAAAGAAAATTCAAAAACACCTGTGTTAACTGCCTTTCAGACTTATAGAATGAAGATTGAATTTGCATTGGATATTAACATTGGAAACAATGGACGTTTATTTAAGCGTGCATTGCAATGTAAGACTATAAACAAAAGAAAACATAATATATCAGAATGAAGGAGGTCATCAAATACGCAAAGTTTAGTTCTGATATATGCTTAGCAGCAGAAGCATCAATAGAAAACGAGCAAAATTATACGTAGACAAGAAACGAATTCCATAATTTGATGTGCAATGAATAAACTAGTAGCAGTTGAAAATATTCGAATAACAAATTTGAATTTCGCAGTAACAATGGAGTATAATAATGCAAAATTATTTTTAGCAAATAAGTTATTTAGTCAATTACAGTATCATCATGTAGAAATACAAATCATTTTTATTAAAATGCAAAGAAAATTCAAAAACACCTACGTTAACTGCCTTTCAAATTTAGAAATGAAGATTGAAGTTGCATTGAATATTAACATTGGAAGCAATGGACGTTTATTTAAGTGTGCATTGCAATGTAAGACTATTAAGCAAAAGAAAACATAATATATCAGAATGAAGGAGGTCATCAAATACGCAAAGTTTAGTTCTGATATATGCTTAGCAGCAGAAGCATCAATAGAAAACGAGCAAAATTATACGTAGACAAGAAACGAATTCCATAATTTGATGTGCAATGAATAAAATAGTAGCAGTTGAAAATATTCGAATATCAAATTTGAATTTCGCAGTTACAATGTAGTATAATGATGCAAAATTTCTTTAAGCAATTAGGCTAATTAGTCAGTTACAGAATCATCATGTATAAATACAAATCATTTTTAATCAAATGCAAAGAAAATTCAGAAAATCCTTTGTTAACTGCCTTTCAAATTTAGAAATGAAGATTGAATTTGCATTGAATATTAACATTGGAAACAATGGACGTTTATTTAAGTGTGCATTGCAATGTAAGACTATTAAGCAAAAGAAAACATAATATATCAGAATGTAGGAGATCATCAAATAGGCAAAGTTAAGTTCTGATATATACTTAGCAGCAGGAGCATCAATAGAAAACGAGCAAAATTAGAAGTAGACAAGAAACGAATTCCATAATTTGATGAGCAATGAATAAAAAAGTAGCAGTTGAAAATATTCGAATATCAAAGTTGAATTTCGCAGTTACAATGGAGTATAATTATGCAAAATATCTTTAAGCAATTAGGCTAATTAGTCAGATACACAATCATCATTTAAAAATAAAAAAACATTTTTATTAAAATGCAAACAAAATTCAAAAACACCTGTGTTAACTGCCTCTCAGACTTATAGATGAAGATTGAATTTGCATTGGATATTAACATTGGAAACAATGGACGTTTATTTAAGTGTGCATTGCAATGTAAGACTATTAAGCAAAAGAAAACATAATATATCAGAATGTAGGAGATCATCAAATACGCAAAGTTAAGTTCTGATATATACTTAGCAGCAGGAGCATCAATAGAAAACGAGCAAAATTATACGTAGACAAGAAACGAATTACCATAATTTGATGTGCAATGAATAAACTAGTAGCAGTTAAAAATATTCGAAATATCAAGGTTGAATTTCGCAGTTACAATGGAGTATAATGATGCAGAATTTTTTTAAGCAATTAGGCTAATTAGTCAGATTACAGAATCATATATAAATACAAATCATTTTTAATAAAATGCAAAGAAAATTCAGAAAATCCTTTGTTAACTGCCTTTCAAATTTAGAAATGAAGATTGAATTTGCATTGAATATTAACATTGGAAACAATGGACGTTTATTTAAGTGTGCATTGCAATGTAAGACTATTAAGCAAAAGAAAACATAATATATCAGAATGTAGGAGATCATCAAATACGCAAAGTTAAGTTCTGATATATACTTAGCAGCAGGAGCATCAATAGAAAACGAGCAAAATTAGACGTAGACAAGAAACGAATTCCATAATTTGATGTGCAATGAATAAACAAGTAGCAGTTGAAAATATTCGAATATCAAAGTTGAATTTCGCAGTTACAATGGAGTATAATTATGCAAAATATCTTTAAGCAATTAGGCTAATTAGTCAGATACACAATCATCATTTAAAAATAAAAAAAACATTTTTATTAAAATGCAAACAAAATTCAAAAACACCTGTGTTAACTGCCTCTCAGACTTATAGATGAAGATTGAATTTGCATTGGATATTAACATTGGAAACAATGGACGTTTATTTAAGTGTGCATTGCAATGTAAGACTATAAAGCAAAAGAAAACATAATATATCAGAATGAAGGAGGTCATCAAATACGCAAAGTTTAGTTCTGATATATGCTTAGCAGCAGAAGCATCAATAGAAAACGAGCAAAATTATACGTAGACAAGAAACGAATACCATAATTTGATGTGCAATATATAAACTAGTAGCAGTTAAAAATATTCGAAAATCAAGGTTAATTTTCGCAGTTAAAATGGAGTATAATGATGCAGAATTTTTTTAAGCAATTAGGCTAATTAGTCAATTACAGAATCATCATGTAGAAGTACAAATCATTTTAATTAAAATGCAAAGAAAATTCAAAAACACCTATGTTAACTGCCTTTCAAATTTAGAAATGAAGATTGAATTTGCATTGAATATTAACATTGGAAACAATGGACGTTTATTTAAGTGTGCATTGCAATGTAAGACTATTAAGCAAAAGAAAACATAATATATCAGAATGTAGGAGATCATCAAATACGCAAAGTTAAGTTCTGATATATACTCAGCAGCAGGAGCATCAATAGAAAACGAGCAAAATTAGACGTAGACAAGAAACGAATTCCATAATTTGATGTGCAATGAATAAACAAGTAGCAGTTGAAAATATTCGAATATCAAAGTTGAATTTCGCAGTTACAATGGAGTATAATTATGCAAAATATCTTTATGCAATTAGGCTAATTAGTCAGATACACAATCATCATTTAAAAATAAAAAAACATTTTTATTAAAATGCAAACAAAATTCAAAAACACCTGTGTTAACTGCCTCTCAGACTTATAGATGAATATTGAATTTGCATTGGATATTAACATTGGAAACAATGGACGTTTATTTAAGTGTGCATTGCAATGTAAGACTATTAAGCAAAAGAAAACATAATATATCAGAATGAAGGAGGTCATCAAATACGCAAAGTTTAGTTCTGATATATGCTTAGCAGCAGAAGCATCAATAGAAAACGAGCAAAATTATACGTAGACAAGAAACGAATTCCATAATTTGATGTGCAATGAATAAACTAGTAGCAGTTGAAAATATTCGAATATCAAGGTTGAATTTCGCAGTTACAATGGAGTATAATGATGCAGAATTTTTTTAAGCAATTAGGCTAATTAGTCAATTACAGAATCATCATGTAGAAGTACAAATCATTTTAATTAAAATGCAAAGAAAATTCAAAACACCTATGTTAACTGCCTTTCAAAGTTTGAAATGAAGATTGAATTTGCATTGAATATTAACATTGGAAACAATGGACGTTTATTTAAGTGTGCATTGCAATGTAAGACTAATAAGCAAAAGAAAACATAATATATCAGAATGAAGGAGATCATCAAATACGCAAAGTTAAGTTCTGATATATACTTAGCAGCAGGAGCATCAATAGAAAACGAGCAAAATTATACGTAGACAAGAAACGAATTCCATAATTTGATGTGCAATGAATAAACTAGTAGCAGTTGAAAATATTCGATAACAAAGTTGAATTTCGCAGTTACAATGGAGTATAATGATGCAGAATTATTTTAAGCAATTAGGCTAATTAGTCAATTACAGAATCATCATGTAGAAATACAAATCATTTTTATTAAAATGCAAACAAATTCAAAAACATCTATGTTAACTGCCTTTCAAAGTTAGAGATGAAGATTGAATTTGCATTGAATATTAACAATGGAAAGCAATGGACGTTTATTTAAGTATGCATTTGCAATGTTAGACTATTAAGCAAAAGCAAACATAATATATCAGAATGAAGGAGATCATCAAATACGCAAAGTTAAGTTCTGATATATGCTTAGCAACACAAGCATCAATAGAAACGAGCCAAATTATACATAGACAAGAACGAATTCCCTAATTTATGTGCAATGAATAAAATAATGAGCAGTTGAAAATATTCGATAAATCAAAGTTGAATTTCGCAGTAACAATGGAGTATAATGATGCAGAATTATTTTAAGCAATTAGGCTAATTAGTCAATTACAGAATCATCATGTAGAAATACAAATCATTTTATTAAAATGCAAACAAAATTCAAAAACATCTATGTTAACTGCCTTTCAAAGTTAGAGATGAAGATTGAATTTGTATTGAATATTAACAAAGGAAAGCAATGGACGTTTATTTTCAAGTATGCTTTGCAATGTTAGACTATTAAGCAAAAGCAAACATAATATATCAGAATGAAAGAGATCATCAAATACGCAAAGTTAAGTTCTGATATATGCTAAGCAACACAAGCATCAATAGAAAACGTACCAAATTATACATAGACAAGGAACGAATTCCCTTAATTTCTGTGCAATGAATAAAATAATGAGCAGTTGAAAATATTCGATAAACAAAGTTGAATTTCGCAGTAACAATGGAGTATAATGATGCAGAATTATTTTAAGCAATTGGGCTAATTAGTCAATTACAGAATCATCATGTAGAAATACAAATCATTTTATTAAAATGCAAACAAATTCAAAAACATCTATGTTAACTGGCCTTTCAAAGTTAGAGATGAAGATTGAATTTGTATTGAATATTAACAAAGGAAAGCAATGGACGTTTATTTTTAGGTGTGCATTGCAATATTAGACTATTAAGCAAAAGCAAACATAATATATCAGAATGAAAGAGATCATCAAATACGCAAAGTTAAGTTCTGATATATGCTAAGCAACACAAGCATCAATAGAAAGCGTACCAAATTATACATAGACAAGGAACGAATTCCCTTAATTTCTGTGCAATGAATAAAATAATGAGCAGTTGAAAATATTCGATAAACAAAGTTGAATTTCGCAGTAACAATGGAGTATAATGATGCAGAATTATTTTAAGCAATTGGGCTAATTAGTCAATTACAGAATCATCATGTAGAAATACAAATCATTTTATTAAAATGCAAACAAAATTCAAAAACATCTATGTTAACTGCCTTCAAAGTAGAGATGACGATTGAATTTGTATTGAATATTAACAAAGGAAAGCAATGGCACGTTTATTTTCAAGTATGCATTGCAATGTTAGACTATTAAGCAAAAGCAAACATAATATATCAGAATGAAAGAGATCATCAAATACGCAAAGTTAAGTTCTGATATATGCTAAGCAACACAAGCATCAATAGAAAACGTACCAAATTATACATAGACAAGGAACGAATTCCCTTAATTTCTGTGCAATGAATAAAATAATGAGCAGTTGAAAATATTCGATAAACAAAGTTGAATTTCGCAGTAACAATGGAGTATAATGATGCAGAATTATTTTAAGCAATTGGGCTAATTAGTCAATTACAGAATCATCATGTAGAAATACAAATCATTTTTATTAAAATGCAAACAAAATTCAAAAACATCTATGTTAACTGCCTTTCAAAGTTAGAGATGAAGATTGAATTTGTATTGAATATTAACAAAGGAAAGCAATGGACGTTTATTTTTAAGTGTGCATTGCAATATTAGACTATTAAGCAAAAGCAAACATAATATATCAGAATGAAAGAGATCATCAAATACGCAAAGTTAAGTTCTGATATATGCTAAGCAACACAAGCATCAATAGAAAACGTACCAAATTATACATAGACAAGGAACGAATTCCCTTAATTTCTGTGCAATGAATAAAATAATGAGCAGTTGAAAATATTCGATAAACAAAGTTGAATTTCGCAGTAACAATGGAGTATAATGATGCAGAATTATTTTAAGCAATTGGGCTAATTAGTCAATTACAGAATCATCATGTAGAAATACAAATCATTTTTATTAAAATGCAAACAAAATTCAAAAACATCTATGTTAACTGCCTTTCAAAGTTAGAGATGAAGATTGAATTTGTATTGAATATTAACAAAGGAAAGCAATGCACGTTTATTTTCAAGTATGCTTTGCAATGTTAGACTATTCAGCAAAAGCAAACATAATATATCAGAATGAAAGAGATCATCAAATACGCAAAGTTAAGTTCTGATATATGCTAAGCAACACAAGCATCAATAGAAAACGTACCAAATTATACATAGACAAGGAACGAATTCCCTTAATTTCTGTGCAATGAATAAAATAATGAGCAGTTGAAAATATTCGATAAACAAAGTTGAATTTCGCAGTAACAATGGAGTATAATGATGCAGAATTATTTTAAGCAATTGGGCTAATTAGTCAATTACAGAATCATCATGTAGAAATACAAATCATTTTATTAAAATGCAAACAAAATTCAAAAACATCTATGTTAACTGCCTTTCAAAGTTAGAGATGAAGATTGAATTTGTATTGAATATTAACAATGGAAAGCAATGGACGTTTATTTTAAGTGTGCATTGCAATATTAGACTATTAAGCAAAAGAAAACATAATATATCAGAATGAAAGAGATCATCAAATACGCAAAGTTAAGTTCTGATATATGCTAAGCAACACAAGCATCAATAGAAAACGTACCAAATTATACTATAGACAAGGAACGAATTCCCTTAATTTATGTGCAATGAATAAAATAATGAGCAGTTGAAAATATTCGATAACAAAGTTGAATTTCGCAGTTACAATGGAGTATAATGATGCAGAATTATTTTAAGCAATTAGGCTAATTAGTCAATTACAGAATCATCATGTAGAAATACAAATCATTTTATTAAAATGCAAAGAAAATTCAAAAACATCCTATGTTAACTGCCTTTCAAAGTTAGAAATGAAGATTGAATTTGCATTGAATATTAACAATTGGAAAGCAATGGACGTTTATTTAAGTGTGCATTGCAATGTAAGACTATTAAGCAAAAGAAAACATAATATATCAGAATGAAGGAGATCATCAAATACGCAAAGTTAAGTTCTGATATATACTTAGCAGCAGAAGCATCAATAGAAAACGAGCAAAATTATACGTAGACAAGAAACGAATTCCATAATTTGATGTGCAATGAATAAACTAGTAGCAGTTGAAAATATTCGATAATCAAAGTTGAATTTCGCAGTTACAATGGAGTATAATGATGCAGAATTATTTTAAGCAATTAGGCTAATTAGTCAATTACAGAATCATCATGTAGAAATACAAATCATTTTATTAAAATGCAAACAAAATTCAAAAACATCTATGTTAACTGCCTTTCAAAGTTAGAGATGAAGATTGAATTTGTATTGAATATTAACAAGGAAAGCAATGGACGTTTATTTTCAAGTGTGCATTGCAATGTAAGACTATTAAGCAAAAGCAAACATAATATATCAGAATGAAAGAGATCATCAAATACGCAAAGTTAAGTTCTGATATATGCTAAGCAACACAAGCATCAATAGAAAACGTACCAAATTATACATAGACAAGGAACGAATTCCCTTAATTTCTGTGCAATGAATAAAATAATGAGCAGTTGAAAATATTCGATAACAAAGTTGAATTTCGCAGTAACAATGGAGTATAATGATGCAGAATTATTTTAAGCAATTGGGCTAATTAGTCAATTACAGAATCATCATGTAGAAATACAAATCATTTTATTAAAATGCAAACAAAATTCAAAAACATCTATGTTAACTGCCTTTCAAAGTTAGAGATGAAGATTGAATTTGTATTGAATATTAACAAGGAAAGCAATGGACGTTTATTTAAGTGTGCATTGCAATGTAAGACTATTAAGCAAAAGAAAACATAATATATCAGAATGAAGGAGATCATCAAATACGCAAAGTTAAGTTCTGATATATACTTAGCAGCAGGAGCATCAATAGAAAACGAGCAAAATTATACGTAGACAAGAAACGAATTCCATAATTTGATGTGCAATGAATAAACTAGTAGCAGTTGAAAATATTCGAATATCAAGGTTGAATTTCGCAGTTACAATGGAGTATAATGATGCAGAATTTTTTTAAGCAATTAGGCTAATTAGTCAATTACAGAATCATCATGTAGAAGTACAAATCATTTTAATTAAAATGCAAAGAAAATTCAAAAACACCTATGTTAACTGCCTTTCAAATTTAGAAATGAAGATTGAATTTGCATTGAATATTAACATTGGAAACAATGGACGTTTATTTAAGTGTGCATTGCAATGTAAGACTATTAAGCAAAAGAAAACATAATATATCAGAATGAAGGAGATCATCAAATACGCAAAGTTAAGTTCTGATATATACTTAGCAGCAGAGCATCAATAGAAAACGAGCAAAATTATACGTAGACAAGAAACGAATTCCATAATTTGATGTGCAATGAATAAACTAGTAGCAGTTGAAAATATTCGAATATCAAGGTTGAATTTCGCAGTTACAATGGAGTATAATGATGCAGAATTTTTTTAAGCAATTAGGCTAATTAGTCAATTACAGAATCATCATGTAGAAGTACAAATCATTTTAATTAAAATGCAAAGAAAATTCAAAAACACCTATGTTAACTGCCTTTCAAAGTTAGAAATGAAGATTGAATTTGCATTGAATATTAACATTGGAAACAATGGACGTTTATTTAAGTGTGCATTGCAATGTAAGACTATTAAGCAAAAGAAAACATAATATATCAGAATGAAGGAGATCATCAAATACGCAAAGTTAAGTTCTGATATATACTTAGCAGCAGGAGCATCAATAGAAAACGAGCAAAATTAGACGTAGACAAGAAACGAATTCCATAATTTGATGTGCAATGAATAAACAAGTAGCAGTTGAATATATTCGAATATCAAAGTTGAATTTCGCAGTTACAATGGAGTATAATTATTCAAAATATCTTTAAGCAATTAGGCTAATTAGTCAGATACACAATCATCATTAAAATAAAAAACATTTTTATTAAAATGCAAACAAAATTCAAAACACCTGTGTTAACTGCCTCTCAGACTTATAGATGAAGATTGAATTGCATTGGATATTAACATTGGAAACAATGGACGTTTATTTAAGCTGGGATTGCATGCATGTAAAGACTATAACACAAAAGAAACAATATATACGAATGAAGGAGGTCTCAAGATTCGTTTCTTGTCTACGTATAATGCTCGTTTTCTATTGATGCTTGGCTCTAAGCATATATCAGAAACAACTTTGCGTATTGATGACCTCCTTCATTCGGATATATTATTTTCTTTTGTTTATAGTCTTACATTGCAATGCACGCTTAAATAAACGTCCATTGTTTCCAATTAATATCCAATGCAAATTCAATCTTCATCTATAATCTGAGAGGCATTACACAGGTGTTTTTGAATTTTGTTTGCTTTAATAAAAATTTTTTTTTATTTTAAATGATGATTGTGTATTGACTATGCTAATTACTTAAAAATTTTGAATATTATACTCCATGTAACTGCGAAATTCAATTTGATATTCGAATATTTTCAACTGCTCTATTTATTCATGAACATCAAATTATGGAATTCGTTTCTTGTCTACGTTAATTTTGCTCGTTTTCTATTGATGCTCTGCTGCTAAGTATATCAGAACTTAACTTTGCGTATTGATGATCTCCTTCATTTGATATATTATGTCTTTGCTTAATAGTCTTACATTGCAATGCACACTTAAATAAACGTCCATTGTTCCAAGTTAATATTCAATGCATTCAATCTTCATTTCTAACTTTGAAAGGCAGTTACATAGGTGTTTTTGAATTTTCTTGCATTTAATAAAAATGATTTGTACTCACAGATGATCTGTAATTGACTAATTAGCCTAATTGCTTAAAAAATTTGCATCATTATACTCATTGAACTGCGAAATTCAACTTTGATATCGAATATTTTCAACTGCACTATTTTATTCATTGCACATCAAATTAGGAATTCGTTTCTTGTCTACGTTAATTTTGCTCGTTTCTATGATGCTTCTGCGCTAACATATATCAGAACTAAACTTTGCGTATTTGATGACCTCCTTCATTTGAATATTATGTTTTCTTTTGCTTAATAGTCTTACATTGCAATGCACACTAAATAAACGTCCATTTGTCCAATGTTAAATTCAATCAAATTCAACTTCATTTCTAATTTGAAAGGCAGTTAACATAGGTGTTTTTGAATTTTCTTGCATTTTATAAAAATGATTTGTATTCTACATGATGATCTGTAATTGACTAATTAGCCTAATTGCTTAAAAAATCTGCATCATTATACTCCATTGTAACTGCGAAATTCAACTTGATATTCGAATATTTTCAACTGCTATATTTTATTCATTGCACACAAATTTGGAATTCGTTTCTTGTCTACGTATTTTCTCGTTTTCTATTGATGCTTTGCTGCTAAGCATATATCAGAACTAAACTTTGCGTATTGATGACTCCTTCATTCTGAATATTATTTTTCTTTTGTTAATAGTCTTACATTGCAATGCACACTTAAATAAACGTCCATTGCTTCCAATGTTAATATATGCAAATTCAATCTTCATTTCTTTTGAAAGGCAGTTAACATAGGTGTTTTTGAATTTTTCTTTGCATTTTAATAAAAATGTTTGTATTCAAATGATCTGTAATTGACAATTAGCCTAATGCTTAAAAAAATTCTGCATATTATACTCCATTTTAACTGCGAAATTCAACTTTGATTTCGCAATATTTTCAACTGCTACTATTTTATTCATTGCACATCAAATTATGGAATTCGTTTCTTGTCTACGTATAATTTTGCTCGTTTTCTATTGAGTCTCTGCTGCTAAGCATATATCAGAAACTAAACTTTGCGTATTTGATGACTCCTTCATTCTGAATTTATGTTTTCTTTGTTTATAGCTACATTGCAATGCACCTTAAATAACGTCCATTGTTTCCAATGTTAATATCAATGCAAATTAATTCTCATCTATAATTGAAGGCAGTTAACAGGTGTTTTTGAATTTTTTTGCATTAATAAAATTTTTGTTTATTTTAAATGATGATTGTGATCTGACTTATAGCCTAATTCTTAAAATATTTGATATTATACTCCATTGTAACTGCGAAATTCAACTTTGATATTCGAATATTTTCAACTGCTACTATTTTTATTCATTGCACATCAATTATGGAATTCGTTTCTTGTCTACGTCAATTTTCTCGTTTCTATTGATGCTCTGCTGCTAGTATATTCAGAACTACTTTGCGTATTTGATGATCTCCTCATTTTGATATATTATGTTTCTTTTGCTTAATAGTCTTACATTGCAATGCACACTTAAATAAACGTCCATTGTTTCCAATGTTAATATTCAATGCAATTCAATCTTCATTTCTAATTGAAAGGCAGTTAACATAGTGTTTTGAATTTTCTTTGCATTTTATAAAAATGTTGTATTTCTACATGATGATTCTGTAATTGACTAATTAGCCTAATTGCTTAAAAAATTCTGCCATATACTCCATTGTAACTGCGAAATTCAACTTGATATTCGAATATTTTCAACTGCTACTTTTTTATTCATTGCACATCAAATATGGAATTCGTTTCTTGTCTACGTATAATTTTGCTCGTTTCTATTGATGCTTCTGCTGCTAGCATATATCAGAACTAAACTTGCGTATTTGATGATCCTTAATTCTGATATATTATGTTTTCTTTTGCTTAATAGTCTTACATTGCAATGCACACTTAAATAACGTCCATTGTTTCCAATGTTAATATCAATGCAAATTCACTTCATCTCTAACTTTGAAAGGCAGTTAACATAGGTGTTTTTGAATTTTGTTTGCATTTTAATAAATATTTATTTACATGAGATCTGTAATTGTAATTGTTGTTTAACTTAGCCTATGCTAAAAAAATTCTGCATCATTATACTCATTGTAACTGCGAAATTCAACTTTGATATCGAATATTTTAACTGCTACTATTATCATTGCACATCAATTATGGAATTGTTTCTTGCTACGTAATTTGCTCGTTTTCTATGAGCCTCTGCTGCTAAGTATATAATAACTAACTTTGCGTATTTGATGATCTCCTTCATTTGATATATTATGTTCTTTTGCTAATAGTCTTACATTGCAATGCACACTTAAATAAACGTCCATTGTTTCCAATGTTAATCAATGCAAATTCAATCTTCATTCTAAATTGAAAGGCAGTTAACATAGTTTTTGAATTTTCTTTGCATTTATATAAAATGATTTATTTATACATGATGATTCTGTACTGACTAATTAGCCTAATTGCTTAAAAAATTTGACATTATATACTCCATTGTACTGCGATTTCAACTTGATATTCGAATATTTTAACTGCTACTATTATTCATTGCACATCAATATGGAATTCGTTTCTTGTCTACGTATAATTTTGCTCGTTTTCTATTGATGCTTCGGCTGCTAAGCATATATCAGAACTAAACTTTGCGTATTTGATGACCTCCTTCATCTGATATATTATGTTTTCTTTGTTTTATAGCTTACATTGCAATGCACACTTAAAAACGTCCATTGTTTCCAATGTTAATATCCAATGCAAACAATCTTCATCTATAATTGAAGGCAGTTAACAGTGTTTTTGAATTTTGTTTGCATTTTAATAAAAATGTTTTTTATTTTAATGATGATTGTGTAATCTGACAATTAGCCAATTGCTTAAAATAATTCTGCATCATTATACTCCATTGTAACTGCGAAATCAACTTTGATATTCGAATATTTTCAACTGCTTACTAGTTTATTCATTGCCATCAAATATGGAATTCGTTTCTTGTCTACGTTAATTTTGCTCGTTTTCTATTGATGCTCCTGCTAAGTATATATCAGAACTTAACTTTGCGTATTTGATACTCCTCATCTGATATATTATGTTTTTCTTTGCTAATAGTCTTACTGCAGCACACTTAAATAAACGTCCATGTTTCCATGTTAATATTCAATGCAAATTCAATCTTCATTCTAATTTGAAAGGCAGTTAACATAGGTGTTTTGAATTTGTTTCTTTGCATTTTATAAAAATTTGTATTCTACATGATGATCTGTAATTGACTAATTACCTAATTGCTTAAAAAAATTCTGCACATTATACTCCATTGTAACTGCGAATTCAACTTGATATTCGAATATTTTCAACGCTACTAGTTTATTCATTGCCATCAAATTATGGAATTCGTTTTCGTCTAGTATAATTTTGCTCGTTTTCTATTGATGCTTCTGCTGCTAAGCAATATCAGAACTAAACTTTGCGTATGATGACCTCCTTCATTCTGATATATATTTTTTCTTTTGTTTTATAGTCTACATTGCAATGCACCTAAAATAAACGTCCATTGTTTCAATGTTAATATCAATGAATTCAATCTTCATTCTATAATTGAAAGGCAGTTAAAAGTGTTTTTGAATTTTTTTGCATTTTAAAAAATGATTTGTATTTATACATGATGATTCTGTAATGACATAGCCTAATTCTTAAAAAAATTGCACATTATACTCCATTGTAACTGCGAAATTAACTTGATTTCGAATATTTCAACTGCACTAGTTTATCATTGCACATCAAATTATGGAATTCGTTTCTTGTCTACGTATAATTTGTGCTCGTTTTCTATTGATGCTTCTGCTGCTAAGCATATATCAGAACTAACTTTGCGTATTTGATGACCTCCTTCATTCTGATATATTATGTTTTCTTTTGTTTATAGTCTTACATTGCAATGCACACTTAAATAAACGCCATGTTTCCATGTTAATATCACATGCAATTCACTTTCATCTATAATTGAGAGCAGTTAACAAGGTGTTTTTGAATTTTTGTTTGCATTTAAAATAAAATGTTTTTTTATTTTAATGATGATTGTGTATTGACTAATTAGCCTAATTGCTTAAAAATTTGCATAATTATACTCATTGTAACTGCGAAATTCAACTTGATTTCAAATATTTCAACTGCTACTATTTATTCATGCACATCAATTATGGAATTGTTTCTTGTCTACGTTAATTTTGCTCGTTTCTATGATGCTCTGCGGCTAAATATATCAGAACTTAACTTTGGTATTGGATGATCTCCTTCTTTTGATATATTAGTTTTCTTTTGCTTAATAGTCTTACATTGCAATGCACACTTAAATAAACGTCCATTGTTTCCAATGTTAATATCAATGCAAATTCAATCTTCATTCTACTTTGAAAGGCAGTTAACATAGGTGTTGAATTTTCTTTGCATTTAATAAATGATTTGTATCTACATGATGATTCTGAATGACTAATAGCCAATTGCTTAAAAAATTCTGCATCATTATACTCCATGTTAACTGCGAAATCAACGATATTCGAATATTTCAACTGCTACTAGTTTATTCATTGCACACAAATTAGGGAATTCGTTTTCTTGTCTACGTATAATTTTGCTCTTCTATTGATGTTCTGCGCTAAGTATATATCAGAACAACTTTGCGTATTTGATGATCTCCTTCATTTTGATTATATGTTTTCTTTTGCTTAATAGTCTTACAGCAATGCCACTTAAATAAACGTCCATTGTTTTCCAATGTTAATATTCAATGCAAATCAATCTTCATTCTAAATTTGAAAGGCAGTTAACATAGGTGTTTTGAATTTTCTTGCATTTATTAAAATGATTTGTACTTCACTGATGATCGTAATGACTAATTAGCCTAATTGCTTAAAAATTCTGCATCATTATACCCATTGTAACTGCGAAATTCACTTTGATATTCGAATATTTTCAACTGCACTTTTTATTCATTGCACATCAAATATGGAATTCGTTTCTTGTCTACGTATAATTTTGCTCGTTTTCTATTGATGCTTCGCTGCTAAGTAATATACAGAACTAACTTTGCGTATTGATGACTCCTTCATTTGATATATTATGTTCTTTGCTTATAGCTTACATTGCAATGCACACTTAATAAACGTCCATTGTTCCAATGTTAATATTCAATCATTCAATCTTCTTTTCTAAATTTGAAAGGCATTAACATAGTTTTTGAATTTTCTTGCTTATTAAATGATTGTATTTATACATGATGATTCTGTAACTGACTAATTAGCTAATTGCTTAAAAAATTTGCATCATTATACTCCATTGTAACTGCGAATTCACTTGATATCGAATATTTTAAATGCACTAGTTTATCACACATCAAATTATGGAATTCGTTTCTTGTCTACGTATAATGTCTCGTTTCTATTGATGCTTCTGCTGCTAAGCATAATCAGAACTAAACTTTGCGTATTTGATGACCTCTTCATTCTGATATATTATGTTTTCTTTTGCTTATAGTCTTACATTGCAATGCACCTTAAATAAACGTCCATTGTTTCCAATGTAATACCAATGCAATTCAATCTCTCTTAATTGAGAGCAGTTAACAAGGTGTTTTTGAATTTTGTTTGCATTTAATAAAAGTTTTGTTATTTTAAATGATGATTCTGTAATGACTAATTAGCCTAATGCTTAAAATATTTTGAATAATTAACCTCCATTGAAGCGAAATTCAACTTTGATATTCGAATATTTTCAACTGCTACTGTTTATATCATTGCACATCAAATTATGGAATTCGTTTCTTGTCTACTATAATTTGCTCGTTTTCTATTGATGCTCTGCTGCTAAGATATATCAGAACTAACTTTGCGTATTTGATGATCTTCCTTCATTTGATTATTATGTTTTTTTGCTTAATAGTCTTACATTGCAATGCACATTAAAATAAACGTCCATTGTTTCCAATGTTAATATTCAATCAATTCAATCTCATTTCTAAATTTGAAAGGCAGTTAACATAGGTTTTGAATTTTTTGCATTTTATTAAAATGATTGTATTTATACATGATGATTCGGTATGACTAATTAGCCTAATTCTTAAAAAAATTCTGCATCATTTACTCCATTGTAACTGCGAAATTCACTTGATATTCGAATATTTTAACTGCTACATTTTATCATTGCACATCAAATTATGGAATCGTTTCTTGTCTACGTATATTTTGCTCGTTTTCTATGATGCTTCTGCTGCTAAGCATATATCAGAACTAAACTTTGCGTATTGATGCCTCCTTCATCTGATATATTATGTTTCTTTTGCTTAATAGTCTTACATTGCAATGCACCTTAAATAAACGTCCATTGTTTCCATGTTAATATCACATGCAAATTCAATCTCATCTATAATTTGAAGGGCAGTAACAAGGTGTTTTGAATTTGTTTGCATTTTAATAAAATGATTTTTATTTTAATGATGATTGTCTGTATCTGACTAATTAGCCTAATTGCTTAAAAATATTTTGATATTATACTCCATTGTAAGCGAAATTCAACTTTGATATCGAATATTTTCAACTGCTACTATTATTCATTGCACACAAAATGGAATTCGTTTCTTGTCCGTCTAATTTTGCTCGTTTTCTATTGATGCTCCTGCTGCTAAGTATATCAGAACTAAACTTTGCGTATTGATGATCTCCTCATTTTGATATTATGTTTTCTTTTGCTTTATGTCTTACATTGCAATGCACACTTAAATAAACGTCCATTGTTTCCATGTTAATATTCAATGCAAATTCAATCTTCATTTCTAACTTTAAAGGCAGTTAACATAGGTGTTTTTGAATTTTCTTTGCATTTTAATAAAATAGATTGTATTCTACATGATGATTCTGAATTGACTAATTAGCCTAATTGCTTAAAAAAATTCTGCATCATTAACTCCATTAACTGCGAAATTCAACTTGATATCGAATATTTTCAACTGCTACTAGTTATCATTGCACATCAAATTAGGGAATTCGTTTCTTGTCTACGTAAATTTTGCTCGTTTCTATTGATGCTTCGGCTGAGAGTATATATCAGAACTAAACTTTGCGTATTTGATGATCTCCTTCATTTTGATATATTATGTTTCTTTTGCTTAATAGTCTTACATTGCAATGCACACTTAAATAAACGTCCATTGTTTCCAAGTTAATATTCAATGCAAATCAATCTTCATCTAAATTTGAAAGGCAGTTACATAGGTGTTTTTGAATTTTCTTTGCATTTTAATAAAATGATTGTTTCTACATGATGATTCTGTAATTGACTAATCCTAATTGCTAAAAAAATTCTGCATCATTATACCCATTGTAACTGCGAAATTCAACTTTGATTTCGAATATTTTCAACTGCTACTATTTTATTCATTGCACATCAAATTAGGGAATTCGTTTCTTGTCTACGTATAATTTTGCTCGTTTTCTATTGATGCTTCTGCTGCTAAGCATATATAAGAACTAAACTTTGCGTATTTGATGACTCCTTCATTCGATATATTATGTTTTCTTTTGCTTATAGTCTTACATTGCAATGCACACTTAAATAAACGTCCATTGTTTCCAATGTTAATATCCAATGCAAATTCAATCTTCATCTATAATTGAAGGCAGTTAACAAGGTGTTTTTAAATTTTGTTTGCATTTAAATAAATATTTTGTATTTTAAATGATGAGTCGTAACTGACTAATTAGCCTAATGCTAAAAAATTTTGCATCATTATACTAATTGTTAACTGCGAAATTCAATTTGATATTCGAATATTTTCACTGCTACTAGTTATTCATTGCACATCAAATTATGGAATTCGTTTCTTGTCTACGTAATTTGCTCGTTTTCTATGGATGCTCTGCTGCTAATATATATCAGAACTAAACTTTGCGTATTTGATGATCTCCTTCATGATATATTATGTTCTTTGCTTAATATCTTACATTGCAATGCACACCTTAAATAAACGTCCATTGTTTCCAATGTTAATTCAATGCATTCAATCTTCATTTCTAAATTTGAAAGCAGTTAACAAGGTTTTGAATTTTCTTTGCATTTTTATAAAATGATTTGTATCTACAGATGATTCTGTAATTGACTAATTAGCCTAATTGCTTAAAAAAATCTGCATCATATACTCCATTGTAACTGCGAAATTCACTTGATATTCGAATATTTTCAACTGCTACTAGTTTATTCATTGCACACAAATTATGGAATCGTTTCTTGTCTACGTTAATTTTGCTCGTTTTCTATTGATGCTCCTGCTGCTAAGATATATCAGAAATAACTTCGTATGATGACCCTTCATTTGATATATTATGTTTCTTTTGCTAATAGTCTTACATTGCAATGCACATTAAATAAACGTCCATTGTTCCAATGTTAATACCAATGCAAATTCAATCTTCACTATAATTGAAGGCAGTTAACACAGGTGTTTGGAATTTTTGTTTGCATTTTAAAAAATGTTTTTTTTATTTTAATGATGATTGTAATCTGACTAATAGCCTAATTGCTTAAATATTCTGATATATACTCCATTGTAACTGCGAAATTCAACTTGATATTCAATATTTTCAACTGCTACTTTTATTTCATGCACATCAAATTATGGAAT
Source organism: Moniezia expansa (assembly GCA_019097775.1). Lineage (NCBI taxonomy): Eukaryota > Metazoa > Platyhelminthes > Cestoda > Cyclophyllidea > Anoplocephalidae > Moniezia > Moniezia expansa. The sequence goes on from JADFDV010000059.1 coordinate 29,265, forward strand.
TCGTTTCTTGTCTACGTATAATTTTGCTCGTTTTCTATGATGCTGCTGCTAAGTTATATCAGAACTTAACTTTGCGTATTTGATGATCTCCTTCATTTTGAAATTATGTTTCTTTTGCTTATAGTTACATTGCAATGCACACTTAAATAAACGTCCATTGTTTCCAATGTTAAATTCAATGCAATTCAATCTTCATTTCAAATTTGAAGGCAGTTAACAAAGGTTTTTGAATTTTCTTTGCATTTTATAAAATGATTGTATTTACATGATGATTCTGTACTGACTAATAGCCAATTGCTTAAAAAAATCTGCATATTTACTCCATTGTAACTGCGAAATTAACTTGTATTTCGAATATTTTCAACTGCACTATTTTATACTGCACATCAATTATGGAATTCGTTTCTTGTCTACGTTAATTTTGCTCGTTTTCTATTGATGCTCGGCTGCAAGTATATATCAGAATTTAACTTTGCGATTTGATGATCTCCTCATTCTGATATATTATGTTTTCTTTGCTTAATAGTCTTACATTGCAATGCACACTTAAATAACGTCCATGTTTCCAATGTTAATATCAATGCAAATTCAATCTTCATTTCTATTTGAAAGGCAGTTAACAAGGTGTTTTGAATTTTTCTTTGCATTTTAATAAAAATGATTTGTATTCTACATGATGATCTGTAATTGACTAATTAGCCTAATTGCTTAAAAAATTCTGCATCATTATATCCATTGTAACGGCGAATTTCACCTTGATATCGATATTTCAACTGCTACTAGTTTATTCATTGCACATAAATTATGGAATCGTTTCTTGTCTACGTATAATTTGCTCGTTTTCATTGATGCTTCTGCTGCTAAGCATATACAGAACTAAACTTTGCGTATTTGATGACTCCTTCATTCTGATATATTATGTTTTTCTTTTGTTTTATAGTCTTACATGCAATGCACCTAAAATAACGTCCATTGTTTCCAATGTTAATATCCAATGCAATTTCAATCTTCATCTATAACTGAAGGCAGTTACAAAGGTGTTTTGAATTTTGTTTGCATTTTATAAAAATGTTTTTTTTTTAAATGATGATTTGTATCTGACAATTAGCCATTGCTAAAATTTGCATATTATACTCCATTTAATGCGAAATTCAACTTTGATATCGAATATTTTCAACTGCTACTAGTTTATTCATTGCACATCAATTATGGAATCGTTTCTTGTCTACGTTAATTTTGCTCGTTTTCTATTGAGCTCCGGCGCTAGTATTATCAAGAACTAACTTTCGTATTGATGACTCCTCATTCTGATATATTATGTTTTCTTTTGCTTAATAGTCTTACATTGCAACACACTAAATAAACGTCCATTGCTTTCCAATGTTAATATTCAATGCAAATTCAATCTTCATTTCTAATTTGAAAGGCAGTTAACATAGGTTTTTTGAATTTTCTTTGCATTTTAATTAAATGATTTGTATTTACATGAGATTCTGTAATGACTAATTAGCCTAATTGCTTAAAAAATTCTGCATCATAACCCATTGTAACTGCGAAATCAACTTTGATATCGAATATTTTCAACTGCTACTTTTTATCATGCACATAAATTATGGAATTCGTTTCTTGTCACGTATAATTTTGCTCGTTTTCTATTGATGCTTCGTGCGCAAGTATATATCAGAACTAACTTTGCGATTTGATGACTCCTCATTTTGATATATTATGTTCTTTTGCTAATAGTCTTACTTGCAATGCACACTTAAATAAACGTCCATTGTTTCCAATGTTAATATTCAATGCAATTCAATCTTCATTCTAAATTGAAGGCAGTTAACAAGAGGTTTTGAATTTTCTTTGCATTTTATTAAAATGATTGTATTTATACATGATGATTGTAACGACTAATTGGCCTAATTGCTTAAAAAATTGCATCATTTTACCCATTGTACTGCGAAATTACCTTGATTTCGAATTTTTCAACTGCTACTAGTTTATACATTGCACATCAAATTATGGAATTCGTTTCTTTGTCTACGTTAATTTTGCTCGTTTCATTGATGCTCCTGCTGCTAAGTATATACGAACTAACTTTGCGTATTTGATGATCTCCTCATTCTGATATATTATGTTTTCTTTTGCTTAAAGTCTTACATTGCAATGCACACTTAAATAAACGTCCATGTTTCCAATGTTAATATTCAATGCAAATTCAATCTTCATTTCTAATTGAAACAGTAACATAGGTGTTTTTGAATTTTCTTTGCATTTTTATAAAAATGATTTGTATTCACATGATGATCTGTAATTGACTATTAGCCTAATTGCTTAAAAAAATTCTGCATCATTTTACTCCATTGTAACTGAAATTAACCTTGATTTTCGAATATTTTCAACTGCTACTAGTTTATCATTGCACATCAAATTATGGAATTCGTTTCTTGTCTACGTATAATTTTGCTCGTTTTTCTATTGAGCTTCTGCTGCTAACATATATCAAAACTAAACTTTGCGTATTTTAT
>JADFDV010000007.1:0-23061 GCA_019097775.1 Moniezia expansa
CAAAAATCATTGGCAAGTAAACAAATTAGTATATTTCATAATCCTCATAGAGATAAAGAGATTTATCTATTGAATCGCAGATTCATTTCCAAAATACTTTATCAATGCTTTACCAAAGTCCAGATGCTGCCTGTTAATACCAGTTTAAATATTTACTTGCGAAAGCAAATTTCGATAGTTTCAGATGTGCAATTGGATAATTAAACTAAAATAGCAAATCCAAGAATAAATAATCAGAATGAAAGAAATTAAAATATCCAGTGTAATTACTTACTTAAATCCACTAAACAACCCAAGCATCATTGGAAATATAAATAAATAACATTTGAGAGGAAACAATTTCTATACAGTTAGATGTTCTAAATATTAATGAGATGTCAAAATGTTCTATAAGCAAAGCTGAAATTCACAGTAATAATATGTTTTATAAGAATTGCAAAATATCATTGGGCAAGTAAACAAATTAGTATATTTCATAAATCCTCATAGAGATAAAGAGATTTATCTATTGAATCGCAGATTCATTTCCAAAATACTTTATCAATGCTTTACCAAAATCCAGATGCGCCTGTGAATACCATTTAAATATTTACTTGCGAAAGCAAATTTCGATAGTTTCAGAATGTGCATTGGATAATTAAACTAAAAAACAAATCCAATAATAATAACTCAGAATGAAAGAAATTAAAAATATCCAGTGTCTTCTTACTTAAATCCACTAAACAACCCAAGCATCATTGGAAATATAAATAAATAACATTTGAGAGGAAACAATTTCGATACAGTTAGATGTTCTAAATATTAATGAGATGTCAAAATGTTCTATAAGCAAAGCTGAAATTCAGCAGTAATAATATTGTAAAAGAATGCAAAAATATCATTGGCAAGTAAACAAATTAGTATATTTCATAATCCTCATAGAGATAAAGAGATTTATCTATTGAATCGCAGATTCATTTCCAAAATACTTTATCAATGCTTTACCAAAATCCAGATGCGCCTGTGAATACCGTTTAAATATTTACTTGCGAAAGCAAATTTCGATAGTTTCAGAATGTGCATTGGATAATTAAACTAAAAAACAAATCCAATAATAATAACTCAGAATGAAAGAAATTAAAAATATCCAGTGTATTACTTCTTAAATCCACTAAACAACCCAAGCATCATTGGAAATATAAATAAATAACATTTGAGAGGAAACAATTTCTATACAGTTAGATGTTCTAAATATTAATAAGATGTCAAAATGTTCTATAAGCAAAGCTGAAATTCGCAGTAATAATGTAGTAAAAGAATGCAAAATATCATTGGCAAGTAAACAAATTAGTATATTTCATAATCCTCATAGAGATAAAGAGATTTATCTATTGAATTGCAGATTCATTTCCAAAATACTTTATCAATGCTTTACCAAAATCCAGATGCGCCTGTGAATACCGTTTAAATATTTACTTGCGAAAGCAAATTTCGATAGTTTCAGAATGTGCATTGGATAATTAAACTAAAAACAAATCCAATAATAATAACTCAGAATGAAAGAAATTAAAAATATCCAGTGTATTACTTACTTAAATCCACTAAACAACCCAAGCATCATTGGAAATATAAATAAATAACATTTGAGAGGAAACAATTTCTATACAGTTAGATGTTCTAAATATTAATAGATGTCAAAATGTCTATAAGCAAAGCTGAAATTCACAGTAATAATATTGTAAAAGAATGCAAAATATCATTGGCAAGTAAACAAATTAGTATATTTCATAATCCTCATAGAGATAAAGAGATTTATCTATTGAATCGCAGATTCATTTCCAAAATACTTTATCAATGCTTTACCAAAATCCAGATGCGCCTGTGAATACCAGTTAAATATTTACTTGCGAAAGCAAATTTCGATAGTTTCAGAATGTGCATTGGATAATTAAACTAAAAAACAAATCCAATAATAATAACTCAGAATGAAAGAAATTAAAAATATCCAGTGTATTACTTACTTAAATCCACTAAACAACCCAAGCATCATTGGAAATATAAATAAATAACATTTGAGAGGAAACAATTTCTATACAGTTAGATGTTCTAAATATTAATGAGATGTCAAAATGTTCTATAAGCAAAGCTGAAATTCGCAGTAATAATATTGTAAAAGAATGCAAAATATCATTGGCAAGTAAACAAATTAGTATATTTCATAATCCTCATAGAGATAAAGAGATTTATCTATTGAATCGCAGATTCATTTCCAAAATACTTTATCAATGCTTTACCAAAATCCAGATGCGCCTGTGAATACCGTTTAAATATTTACTTGCGAAAGCAAATTTCGATAGTTTCAGAATGTGCATTGGATAATTAAACTAAAAATCAAATCCAATAATAATAACTCAGAATGAAAGAAATTAAAAATATCCAGTGTATTACTTCTTAAATCCACTAAACAACACAAGCATCATTGGAAATATAAATAAATAACATTTGAGAGGAAACAATTTCTATACAGTTAGATGTTCTAAATATTAATGAGATGTCAAAATGTTCTATAAGCAAAGCTGAAATTCACAGTAATAATATTGTAAAAGAATGCAAAATATCATTGGCAAGTAAACAAATTAGTATATTTCATAATCCTCATAGAGATAAAGAGATTTATCTATTGAATCGCAGATTCATTTCCAAAATACTTTATCAATGCTTTACCAAAATCCAGATGCGCCTGTGAATACCGTTTAAATATTTACTTGCGAAAGCAAATTTCGATAGTTTCAGAATGTGCATTGGATAATTAAACTAAAAACAAATCCAATAATAATAACTCAGAATGAAAGAAATTAAAAATATCCAGTGTATTACTTCTTAAATCAACTAAACAACCCAAGCATCATTGGAAATATAAATAAATAACATTTGAGAGGAAACAATTTCTATACAGTTAGATGTTCTAAATATTAATGAGATGTCAAAATGTTCTATAAGCAAAGCTGAAATTCGCAGTAATAATATTGTAAAAGAATGCAAAATATCATTGGCAAGTAAACAAATTAGTATATTTCATAATCCTCATAGAGATAAAGAGATTTATCTATTGAATCGCAGATTCATTTCCAAAATACTTTATCAATGCTTTACCAAAATCCAGATGCGCCTGTGAATACCGTTTAAATATTTACTTGCGAAAGCAAATTTCGATAGTTTCAGAATGTGCATTGGATAATTAAACTAAAAAACAAATCCAATAATAATAACTCAGAATGAAAGAAATTAAAAATATCCAGTGTATTACTTCTTAAATCCACTAAACAACCCAAGCATCATTGGAAATATAAATAAATAACATTTGAGAGGAAACAATTTCTATACAGTTAGATGTTCTAAATATTAATGAGATGTCAAAATGTTCTATAAGCAAAGCTGAAATTCGCAGTAATAATATTGTAAAAGAATGCAAAATATCATTGGCAAGTAAACAAATTAGTATATTTCATAATCCTCATAGAGATAAAGAGATTTATCTATTGAATCGCAGATTCATTTCCAAAATACTTTATCAATGCTTTACCAAAATCCAGATGCGCCTGTGAATACCGTTTAAATATTTACTTGCGAAAGCAAATTTCGATAGTTTCAGAATGTGCATTGGATAATTAAACTAAAAACAAATCCAATAATAATAACTCAGAATGAAAGAAATTAAAAATATCCAGTGTATTACTTCTTAAATCCACTAAACAACCCAAGCATCATTGGAAATATAAATAAATAACATTTGAGAGGAAACAATTTCTATACAGTTAGATGTTCTAAATATTAATGAGATGTCAAAATGTTCTATAAGCAAAGCTGAAATTCGCAGTAATAATATTGTAAAAGAATGCAAAATATCATTGGCAAGTAAACAAATTAGTATATTTCATAATCCTCATAGAGATAAAGAGATTTATCTATTGAATCGCAGATTCATTTCCAAAATACTTTATCAATGCTTTACCAAAATCCAGATGCGCCTGTGAATACCGTTTAAATATTTACTTGCGAAAGCAAATTTCGATAGTTTCAGAATGTGCATTGGATAATTAAACTAAAAAACAAATCCAATAATAATAACTCAGAATGAAAGAAATTAAAAATATCCAGTGTATTACTTCTTAAATCCACTAAACAACCCAAGCATCATTGGAAATATAAATAAATAACATTTGAGAGGAAACAATTTCTATACAGTTAGATGTTCTAAATATTAATGAGATGTCAAAATGTTCTATAAGCAAAGCTGAAATTCACAGTAATAATATTGTAAAAGAATGCAAAAATATCATTGGCAAGTAAACAAATTAGTATATTTCATAATCCTCATAGAGATAAAGAGATTTATCTATTGAATTGCAGATTCATTTCCAAAATACTTTATCAATGCTTTACCAAAATCCAGATGCGCCTGTGAATACCATTTAAATATTTACTTGCGAAAGCAAATTTCGATAGTTTCAGAATGTGCATTGGATAATTAAACTAAAAAACAAATCCAATAATAATAACTCAGAATGAAAGAAATTAAAAATATCCAGTGTATTACTTCTTAAATCCACTAAACAACCCAAGCATCATTGGAAATATAAATAAATAACATTTGAGAGGAAACAATTTCTATACAGTTAGATGTTCTAAATATTAATGAGATGTCAAAATGTTCTATAAGCAAAGCTGAAATTCGCAGTAATAATATGTAAAAGAATGCAAAATATCATTGGCAAGTAAACAAATTAGTATATTTCATAATCCTCATAGAGATAAAGAGATTTATCTATTGAATCGCAGATTCATTTCCAAAATACTTTATCAATGCTTTACCAATATCCAGATGCGCCTGTGAATACCATTTAAATATTTACTTGCGAAAGCAAATTTCGATAGTTTCAGAATGTGCATTGGATAATTAAACTAAAATACAAATCCAATAATAATAACTCAGAATGAAAGAAATTAAAAATATCCAGTGTATTACTTCTTAAATCCACTAAACAACCCAAGCATCATTGGAAATATAAATAAATAACATTTGAGAGGAAACAATTTCTATACAGTTAGATGTTCTAAATATTAATGAGATGTCAAAATGTTCTATAAGCAAAGCTGAAATTCACAGTAATAATATTGTAAAAGAATGCAAAATATCATTGGCAAGTAAACAAATTAGTATATTTCATAATCCTCATAGAGATAAAGAGATTTATCTATTGAATCGCAGATTCATTTCCAAAATACTTTATCAATGCTTTACCAAAATCCAGATGCGCCTGTGAATACCATTTAAATATTTACTTGCGAAAGCAAATTTCGATAGTTTCAGAATGTGCATTGGATAATTAAACTAAAATACAAATCCAATAATAATAACTCAGAATGAAGAAATTAAAAATATCCAGTGTATTACTTCTTAAATCCACTAAACAACACAAGCATCATTGGAAATATAAATAAATAACATTTGAGAGGAAACAATTTCTATACAGTTAGATGTTCTAAATATTAATGAGATGTCAAAATGTTCTATAAGCAAAGCTGAAATTCACAGTAATAATATTGTAAAAGAATGCAAAATATCATTGGCAAGTAAACAAATTAGTATATTTCATAATCCTCATAGAGATAAAGAGATTTATCTATTGAATCGCAGATTCATTTCCAAAATACTTTATCAATGCTTTACCAAAATCCAGATGCGCCTGTGAATACCAGTTTAAATATTTACTTGCGAAAGCAAATTTCGATAGTTTCAGAATGTGCATTGGATAATTAAACTAAAAAACAAATCCAATAATAATAACTCAGAATGAAAGAAATTAAAAATATCCAGTGTATTACTTACTTAAATCCACTAAACAACCCAAGCATCATTGGAAATATAAATAAATAACATTTGATAGGAAACAATTTCTATACAGTTAGATGTTCTAAATATTAATAAGATGTCAAAATGTTCTATAAGCAAAGCTGAAATTCACAGTAATAATATTGTAAAAGAATGCAAAATATCATTGGCAAGTAAACAAATTAGTATATTTCATAATCCTCATAGAGATAAAGAGATTTATCTATTGAATCGCAGATTCATTTCCAAAATACTTTATCAATGCTTTACCAAAATCCAGATGCGCCTGTGAATACCGTTTAAATATTTACTTGCGAAAGCAAATTTCGATAGTTTCAGAATGTGCATTGGATAATTAAACTAAAAAACAAATCCAATAATAATAACTCAGAATGAGAGAAATTAAAAATATCCAGTGTATTACTTCTTAAATAGACTAAACAACACAAGCATCATTGGAAATATAAATAAATAACATTTGAGAGGAAACAATTTCTATACAGTTAGATGTTCTAAATATTAATGAGATGTCAAAATGTTCTATAAGCAAAGCTGAAATTCGCAGTAATAATGTAGTAAAAGAATGCAAAATATCATTGGCAAGTAAACAAATTAGTATATTTTATAATCCTCATAGAGATAAAGAGATTTATCTATTGAATCGCAGATTCATTTCCAAAATACTTTATCAATGCTTTACCAAAATCCAGATGCGCCTGTGAATACCGTTTAAATATTTACTTGCGAAAGCAAATTTCGATAGTTTCAGAATGTGCATTGGATTATTAAACTAAAAATACAAATCCAATATAATAACTCAGAATGAAAGAAATTAAAAATATCCAGGTGCTATTACTTCGTAAAATCCACTAAACAACACAAGCATCATTGGAAATATAAATATAAAACATTGAGAGGAAACAATTTCTATACAGTTAGATTTATTAATGAGATGTCAAAATGTTCTATAAGCAAAGCTGAAATTCACAGTAATAAATTGTAAAAGAATGAAAATATTGTAAAAGAATGCAAAAATCATTGGCAAGTAAACAAATTAGTATATTTCATAATCCTCATAGAGATAAAGAGATTATCTATTGAATGCAGATTCATTTCCAAATACTTATCAATGCTTTACCAAAATCCAGATGCGCCTGTGAATACCTTTAAATATTTACTTGCGAAAGCAATTTCGATAGTTTCAGAATGTGCATTGGATAATTAAACTAAAAAACAAATCCAATAATAATAACTCAGAATGAAAGAAATTAAAAAATCCAGTGTCTTCTTACTTAAATCCACTAAACAACCAAGCATCATTGGAAATATAATAAATAACATTTGAAGGAAAACATTTCTATACAGTTAGATGTTCTAAATATTAATGAGATGTCAAAATTCTATAAGCAAAGCTGAATTCACAGTAATAATATTGTAAAAGAATGCAAAAAATATTGGCAAGTAAACAAATGTATATTTCATAATCTCATAGAGATAAAGAGATTTATCTATTGTGCAGATTCATTTCCAAAATACTTTATCAATGCTTTACCAAATCCAGATGCGCCTGTGAATACCATTTAAATATTTACTTGCGAAAGCAAATTTCGATAGTTTCAGAATGTGCATTGGATAATTAAACTAAAAAACAAATCCAAATAATAACTCAGAATGAAAGAAATTAAAAATATCCAGTGTCTTCTTACTTAAATCCACTAAACAACCCAAGCATCATTGGAAATATAAATAATAAAAATTGAGAGGAAACAATTTTATACAGTTAGATGTTCTAAAATTAATGAGATGTCAAAATGTCTATAAGCAAAGCTGAAATTCACAGTAATAATATTGTAAAAGAATGCAAAAATCATTGGCAAGTAACAAATTAGTATATTTCATAATCTCATAGAGAAAAGAGATTTATCTATTGAATGCAGATTCATTTCCAAAATACTTTACAATGCTTTACCAAAATCCAGATGCGCCTTGAATACCATTTAAATATTTACTTGCGAAAGCAATTTCGTAGTTCAGAATGTGCATTGGATAATTAACTAAAAAACAAATCCAATATAATAACTCAGAATGAAAGAAATTAAAAATACCAGTGTCTTTTTTTAAATCCAAAAAACAACCAAGCATCATTGGAAAATTATAAATAACATTTGAAGGAAACAATTTCTATACAGTTAGATGTTCTAAATATTAATGAGATGTCAAAATGTCTATAAGCAAAGCTGAAATTCACAGTAATAATATTGTAAAAGAATGCAAAAATCATTGGCAAGTAAACAAATTAGTATATTCATAATCTCATAGAGATAAAGAGATTTATCTATTGAATTGCAGATTCATTTCCAAAACTTTTCAATGCTTTACCAAATCCAGATGCGCCTGTGAATACCATTTAAATATTTACTTGCGAAAGCAAATTTCGATAGTTTAGATGTGCATTGGATAATTAAACTAAAAACAAATCCAATAATAATAACTCAGAATGAAAGAAATTAAAAATATCCAGTGTCTTCTTTTAAATCCACTAAAAAACCCAGCATCATTGGAAATATAAATAAATATATTGAAGGAAACAATTTCTATACAGTTAGATGTTCTAAATATAATGAGATGTCAAAATGTTCTATAAGCAAAGCTGAAATTCAGTAATATTGTAAAAGAATGCAAAAATCATTGGCAAGTAAACAAATTAGTATATTCATAATCCTCATAGAGATAAAGAGATTTATCTATTGAATCGCAGATTCATTTCCAAATACTTTATCAATGCTTTACCAAAACCAGATGCGCCTTGAATACCTTTAAATATTTACTTGCGAAAGCAATTCGATAGTTTCAGAATGTGCATTGGATAATTAAACTAAAAAACAAATCCAATATAATAACTCAGAATGAAAGAAATTAAAAATATCCAGTGTCTTCTTTAAATCCACTAAACAACCCAAGCATCATGGAAATATTATAAATAACATTTGAAGGAAACAATTTCTATACAGTTAGATGTTCTAAATATTAATGAGATGTCAAAATGTTCTATAAGCAAAGCTGAAATCACAGTAATATATTGTAAAAGAATGCAAAAATATCATTGGCAAGTAAACAAATTAGTATATTTCATAATCCTCATAGAGATAAAGAGATTTATCTATTGAATTGCAGATTCATTTCCAAAATACTTTATCAATGCTTTACCAATATCCAGATGGCGCTGTGAATACCATTTAAATATTTACTTGCGAAAGCAAATTCGATAGTTTCAGAATGTGCATTGGATAATTAAACTAAAAAACAATCCAATAATAATAACTCAGAATGAAAGAAATAAAAATATCCAGTGTCTTCTTACTTAAATCACAACAACCCAAGCATCATTGGAAATATAAATAAAAAACATTTGAGAGGAAACAATTTCTATACAGTTAGATGTTCTAAATTTAATGAGATGTCAAAATGTTCTATAAGCAAAGCTGAAATTCACAGTAATAATATTGTAAAAGAATGCAAAAATATCATTGGCAAGTAAACAAATTAGTATATTTCATAATCCTCAAGAGATAAAGAGATTTATATATGAATGCAGATTCATTTCCAAAATACTTTATCAATGCTTTACCAAATCCAGATGCGCCTGTGAATACATTTAAATATTTACTGCGAAAGCAAATTTCGATAGTTTCAGAATGTGCATTGGATAATTAAACTAAAAAACAAATCCAATAATAACTCAGAATGAAGAATTAAAATATCCAGTGTCTTCTTACTTAAATCCACTAAACAACCAAGCATCATTGGAAATATTATAAATAACATTTGAAGGAAACAATTCTATACAGTTAGATGTTTAAATATTAATGAGATGTCAAAATGTGTTCATAGCAAAGCTGAAATTCACAGTAATAATATTGTAAAAGAATGCAAAAATCATTGGCAAGTAAACAAATTAGTATATTTCATATCCTCATAGAGATAAAGAGATTTATCTATTGAATTGCAGATTCATTTCCAAAATACTTTATCAATGCTTACCAAAATCCAGATCCGTGAATACCTTTAAATATTTACTTGCGAAAGCAAATTTCGATGTTTCAGAATGTGCATTGGATAATTAAACTAAAAAACAATCCAATAATAATAACTCAGATGAAAGAAAATAAAAATATCCAGTGTCTTCTACTTAAATCCACTAAAAAAACCAAGCATCATTGGAAATATAATAAATAATTTGAAGGAAACAATTTCTATACAGTTAGAGTTCTAAATATTAATGAGGTCAAAATGTTCTATAAGCAAAGCTGAAATTCAGTAATAATATTGTAAAAGAAAGCAAAAAATCATTGGCAAGTAAACAAATTAGTATATTTCATAATCCTCATAGAGATAAAGAGATTTATCTATTGAATGCAGATTCATTTCCAAAATACTTTATCAATGCTTTACCAAAATCCAGATGCGCCTTGAATACCTTTAAATATTTACTTGCGAAAGCAATTCGATAGTTTCAGAATGTGCATTGGATAATTAAACTAAAAACAAATCCAATAAAATAAATCAGAATGAAAGAAAATAAAAATATCCAGTGTCTTCTATTAAATCCACTAAACAACCAAGCATCATTGGAAATAAATAAATAACATTTGAAGAAACAATTTCTATACAGTTAGATGTTCTAAATATTAATGGATGTCAAAATGTTCTATAAGCAAAGCTGAAATTCACAGTAATAATTGTAAAGAATGCAAAATATCATTGGAAGTAAACAAATTAGTATATTTCATAATCCTCATAGAGATAAAGAGATTATCTATTGAATTGCAGATTCATTTCCAAATACTTTATCAATGCTTTACCAATATCCAGATGCGCCTGTGAATACCATTTAAATATTTACTTGCGAAAGCAAATTTCGATAGTTTCAGAAGTGCATTGGATAATAAACTAAAAAACAAATCCAATAATAATAACTCAGAATGAAAGAAATTAAAATATCCAGTGTCTTCTTACTAAATCCACAAAAACAACAAGATCATTGGAAATATAAATAAAAAACATTTGAGAGGAAACAATTTCTATACAGTTAGATGTTCTAATATTAATGAGATGTCAAAATGTTCTATAAGCAAAGCTGAAATTCACAGTAATAATATGTAAAAGAATGCAAAAATATCATTGGCAAGTAAACAAATTAGTATATTTCATATCCTCATAGAGATAAAGAGATTTTATTGAATGCAGATTCATTTCCAAAATACTTTATCAATGCTTACCAAATCCAGATGCGCCTGTGAATACCATTTAAATATTTACTTGCGAAAGCAAATTTCGATAGTTTAGAATGTGCATGGATAATTAAACTAAAAAACAAATCCAATAATAATAACTCAGATGAAAGAAATTAAAAATATCCAGTGTCTTCTTATAATCCACTAAAAAACCAAGCATCATTGGAAATATTATAAATAACATTTGAAGGAAACAATTTTATAGTTAGATGTTCTAAATATTAATGAGATGTCAAAATGTTCTAAAGCAAAGCTGAAATTCACAGTAATAATATTGTAAAAGAATGCAAAAATCATTGGCAAGTAAACAAATTAGTATATTTCATAATCCTCATAGAGATAAAGAGATTTATCTATTGAATTGGTTCATTTCCAAAATACTTTATCAATGCTTTACCAAAATCCAGATGCGCTGTGAATACCATTTAAATATTTACTTGCGAAAGCAAATTTCGATAGTTTCAGAATGTGCATTGGATAATTAAACTAAAAAACAAATCCAATAATAATAACTCAGAATGAAAGAAATTAAAAATATCCAGTGTCTTCTTACTTAAATCCACTAAACAACCCAAGCATCATTGGAAATATAAATAAATATATTGAGGAAACAATTCTATACAGTTAGATGTTCTAAATATTAATGAGATGTCAAAATGTTCTATAAGCAAAGCTGAAATCAGTAATAATATGTAAAAGAATGCAAAAACATATTGGCAAGTAAACAAATTAGTATATTTCATAATCCTCATGAGATAAAGAGATTTATCTATTGAATCGCAGATCTATTGAATCGCAGATTCATTTCCAAAATACTTTATCAATGCTTTACCAAAATCCAGATGCGCCTGTGAATACCATTTAAATATTTACTTGCGAAAGCAAATTTCGATAGTTTCAGAATGTGCATTGGATAATTAAACTAAAAAACAAATCCAATAATAATAACTCAGAATGAAAGAAATTAAAAATATCCAGTGTCTTACTTACTTAAATCCACTAAACAACCCAAGCATCATTGGAAATATAAATAAATAACATTTGATAGGAAACAATTTCTATACAGTTAGATGTTCTAAATATTAATGAGATGTCAAAATGTTCTATAAGCAAAGCTGAAATTCGCAGTAATAATATTGTAAAAGAATGCAAAACATCATTGGCAAGTAAACAAATTAGTATATTTCATAATCCTCATAGAGATAAAGAGATTTATCTATTGAATCGCAGATTCATTTCCAAAATACTTTATCAATGCTTTACCAAAATCCAGATGCGCCTGTGAATACCATTTAAATATTTACTTGCGAAAGCAAATTTCGATAGTTTCAGAATGTGCATTGGATAATTAAACTAAAAAACAAATCCAATAATAATAACTCAGAATGAAAGAAATTAAAAATATCCAGTGTATTACTTACTTAAATCCACTAAACAACCCAAGCATCATTGGAAATATAAATAAATAACATTTGATAGGAAACAATTTCTATACAGTTAGATGTTCTAAATATTAATGAGATGTCAAAATGTTCTATAAGCAAAGCTGAAATTCGCAGTAATAATATTGTAAAAGAATGCAAAATATCATTGGCAAGTAAACAAATTAGTATATTTCATAATCCTCATAGAGATAAAGAGATTTATCTATTGAATCGCAGATTCATTTCCAAAATACTTTATCAATGCTTTACCAAAATCCAGATGCGCCTGTGAATACCAGTTTAAATATTTACTTGCGAAAGCAAATTTCGATAGTTTCAGAATGTGCATTGGATAATTAAACTAAAAAACAAATCCAATAATAATAACTCAGAATGAAAGAAATTAAAAATATCCAGTGTATTACTTACTTAAATCCACTAAACAACCCAAGCATCATTGGAAATATAAATAAATAACATTTGATAGGAAACAATTTCTATACAGTTAGATGTTCTAAATATTAATGAGATGTCAAAATGTTCTATAAGCAAAGCTGAAATTCGCAGTAATAATATTGTAAAAGAATGCAAAATATCATTGGCAAGTAAACAAATTAGTATATTTCATAATCCTCATAGAGATAAAGAGATTTATCTATTGAATCGCAGATTCATTTCCAAAATACTTTATCAATGCTTTACCAAAATCCAGATGCGCCTGTGAATACCAGTTTAAATATTTACTTGCGAAAGCAAATTTCGATAGTTTCAGAATGTGCATTGGATAATTAAACTAAAAAACAAATCCAATAATAATAACTCAGAATGAAAGAAATTAAAAATATCCAGTGTATTACTTCTTAAATCCACTAAACAACCCAAGCATCATTGGAAATATAAATAAATAACATTTGATAGGAAACAATTTCTATACAGTTAGATGTTCTAAATATTAATGAGATGTCAAAATGTTCTATAAGCAAAGCTGAAATTCGCAGTAATAATATTGTAAAAGAATGCAAAATATCATTGGCAAGTAAACAAATTAGTATATTTCATAATCCTCATAGAGATAAAGAGATTTATCTATTGAATCGCAGATTCATTTCCAAAATACTTTATCAATGCTTTACCAAAATCCAGATGCGCCTGTGAATACCGTTTAAATATTTACTTGCGAAAGCAAATTTCGATAGTTTCAGAATGTGCATTGGATAATTAAACTAAAAAACAAATCCAATAATAATAACTCAGAATGAAAGAAATTAAAAATATCCAGTGTATTACTTCTTAAATCCACTAAACAACCCAAGCATCATTGGAAATATATATAAATAACATTTGATAGGAAACAATTTCGATACAGTTAGATGTTCTAAATATTAATGAGATGTCAAAATATTCCATAAGCAAAGCTGAAATCCGCAGTAATAATATTGTAAAAGAATGCAAAAATATCATTGGCAAGTAAACAAATTAGTATATTTCATAATCCTCATAGAGATAAAGAGATTTATCTATTGAATCGCAGATTCATTTCCAAAATACTTTATCAATGCTTTACCAAAATCCAGATGCGCCTGTGAATACCGTTTAAATATTTACTTGCGAAAGCAAATTTCGATAGTTTCAGAATGTGCATTGGATAATTAAACTAAAAAACAAATCCAATAATAATAACTCAGAATGAAAGAAATTAAAAATATCCAGTGTATTACTTCTTAAATCCACTAAACAACCCAAGCATCATTGGAAATATAAATAAATAACATTTGATAGGAAACAATTTCTATACAGTTAGATGTTCTAAATATTAATAAGATGTCAAAATGTTCTATAAGCAAAGCTGAAATTCGCAGTAATAATATTGTAAAAGAATGCAAAATATCATTGGCAAGTAAACAAATTAGTATATTTCATAATCCTCATAGAGATAAAGAGATTTATCTATTGAATCGCAGATTCATTTCCAAAATACTTTATCAATGCTTTACCAAAATCCAGATGCGCCTGTGAATACCATTTAAATATTTACTTGCGAAAGCAAATTTCGATAGTTTCAGAATGTGCATTGGATAATTAAACTAAAAAACAAATCCAATAATAATAACTCAGAATGAAAGAAATTAAAAATATCCAGTGTATTACTTCTTAAATCCACTAAACAACACAAGCATCATTGGAAATATAAATAAATAACATTTGATAGGAAACAATTTCGATACAGTTAGATGTTCTAAATATTAATGAGATGTCAAAATGTTCTATAAGCAAAGCTGAAATTCGCAGTAATAATATTGTAAAAGAATGCAAAATATCATTGGCAAGTAAACAAATTAGTATATTTCATAATCCTCATAGAGATAAAGAGATTTATCTATTGAATCGCAGATTCATTTCCAAAATACTTTATCAATGCTTTACCAAAATCCAGATGCGCCTGTGAATACCGTTTAAATATTTACTTGCGAAAGCAAATTTCGATAGTTTCAGAATGTGCATTGGATAATTAAACTAAAAAACAAATCCAATAATAATAACTCAGAATGAAAGAAATTAAAAATATCCAGTGTATTACTTCTTAAATCCACTAAACAACCCAAGCATCATTGGAAATATAAATAAATAACATTTGATAGGAAACAATTTCGATACAGTTAGATGTTCTAAATATTAATGAGATGTCAAAATGTTCTATAAGCAAAGCTGAAATTCGCAGTAATAATATTGTAAAAGAATGCAAAATATCATTGGCAAGTAAACAAATTAGTATATTTCATAATCCTCATAGAGATAAAGAGATTTATCTATTGAATCGCAGATTCATTTCCAAAATACTTTATCAATGCTTTACCAAAATCCAGATGCGCCTGTGAATACCGTTTAAATATTTACTTGCGAAAGCAAATTTCGATAGTTTCAGAATGTGCATTGGATAATTAAACTAAAAAACAAATCCAATAATAATAACTCAGAATGAAAGAAATTAAAAATATCCAGTGTATTACTTCTTAAATCCACTAAACAACCCAAGCATCATTGGAAATATAAATAAATAACATTTGATAGGAAACAATTTCTATACAGTTAGATGTTCTAAATATTAATGAGATGTCAAAATGTTCTATAAGCAAAGCTGAAATTCGCAGTAATAATATTGTAAAAGAATGCAAAATATCATTGGCAAGTAAACAAATTAGTATATTTCATAATCCTCATAGAGATAAAGAGATTTATCTATTGAATCGCAGATTCATTTCCAAAATACTTTATCAATGCTTTACCAAAATCCAGATGCGCCTGTGAATACCAGTTTAAATATTTACTTGCGAAAGCAAATTTCGATAGTTTCAGAATGTGCATTGGATAATTAAACTAAAAAACAAATCCAATAATAATAACTCAGAATGAAAGAAATTAAAAATATCCAGTGTATTACTTCTTAAATCCACTAAACAACCCAAGCATCATTGGAAATATAAATAAATAACATTTGATAGGAAACAATTTCGATACAGTTAGATGTTCTAAATATTAATGAGATGTCAAAATGTTCTATAAGCAAAGCTGAAATTCGCAGTAATAATATTGTAAAAGAATGCAAAACATCATTGGCAAGTAAACAAATTAGTATATTTCATAATCCTCATAGAGATAAAGAGATTTATCTATTGAATCGCAGATTCATTTCCAAAATACTTTATCAATGCTTTACCAAAATCCAGATGCGCCTGTGAATACCGTTTAAATATTTACTTGCGAAAGCAAATTTCGATAGTTTCAGAATGTGCATTGGATAATTAAACTAAAAAACAAATCCAATAATAATAACTCAGAATGAAAGAAATTAAAAATATCCAGTGTATTACTTCTTAAATCCACTAAACAACCCAAGCATCATTGGAAATATAAATAAATAACATTTGATAGGAAACAATTTCGATACAGTTAGATGTTCTAAATATTAATGAGATGTCAAAATGTTCTATAAGCAAAGCTGAAATTCGCAGTAATAATATTGTAAAAGAATGCAAAATATCATTGGCAAGTAAACAAATTAGTATATTTCATAATCCTCATAGAGATAAAGAGATTTATCTATTGAATCGCAGATTCATTTCCAAAATACTTTATCAATGCTTTACCAAAATCCAGATGCGCCTGTGAATACCATTTAAA
This sequence comes from Moniezia expansa, assembly GCA_019097775.1. Classification (NCBI taxonomy): domain Eukaryota; kingdom Metazoa; phylum Platyhelminthes; class Cestoda; order Cyclophyllidea; family Anoplocephalidae; genus Moniezia; species Moniezia expansa. The sequence goes on from JADFDV010000007.1 coordinate 16,770, forward strand.
TATTTACTTGCGAAAGCAAATTTCGATAGTTTCAGAATGTGCATTGGATAATTAAACTAAAAAACAAATCCAATAATAATAACTCAGAATGAAAGAAATTAAAAATATCCAGTGTATTACTTCTTAAATCCACTAAACAACCCAAGCATCATTGGAAATATAAATAAATAACATTTGATAGGAAACAATTTCGATACAGTTAGATGTTCTAAATATTAATGAGATGTCAAAATGTTCTATAAGCAAAGCTGAAATTCGCAGTAATAATATTGTAAAAGAATGCAAAATATCATTGGCAAGTAAACAAATTAGTATATTTCATAATCCTCATAGAGATAAAGAGATTTATCTATTGAATCGCAGATTCATTTCCAAAATACTTTATCAATGCTTTACCAAAATCCAGATGCGCCTGTGAATACCGTTTAAATATTTACTTGCGAAAGCAAATTTCGATAGTTTCAGAATGTGCATTGGATAATTAAACTAAAAAACAAATCCAATAATAATAACTCAGAATGAAAGAAATTAAAAATATCCAGTGTATTACTTCTTAAATCCACTAAACAACCCAAGCATCATTGGAAATATAAATAAATAACATTTGATAGGAAACAATTTCTATACAGTTAGATGTTCTAAATATTAATAAGATGTCAAAATGTTCTATAAGCAAAGCTGAAATTCGCAGTAATAATATAGTAAAAGAATGCAAAATATCATTGGCAAGTAAACAAATTAGTATATTTCATAATCCTCATAGAGATAAAGAGATTTATCTATTGAATCGCAGATTCATTTCCAAAATACTTTATCAATGCTTTACCAAAATCCAGATGCGCCTGTGAATACCGTTTAAATATTTACTTGCGAAAGCAAATTTCGATAGTTTCAGAATGTGCATTGGATAATTAAACTAAAAAACAAATCCAATAATAATAACTCAGAATGAAAGAAATTAAAAATATCCAGTGTATTACTTCTTAAATCCACTAAACAACCCAAGCATCATTGGAAATATAAATAAATAACATTTGATAGGAAACAATTTCGATACAGTTAGATGTTCTAAATATTAATGAGATGTCAAAATGTTCTATAAGCAAAGCTGAAATTCGCAGTAATAATATTGTAAAAGAATGCAAAACATCATTGGCAAGTAAACAAATTAGTATATTTCATAATCCTCATAGAGATAAAGAGATTTATCTATTGAATCGCAGATTCATTTCCAAAATACTTTATCAATGCTTTACCAAAATCCAGATGCGCCTGTGAATACCGTTTAAATATTTACTTGCGAAAGCAAATTTCGATAGTTTCAGAATGTGCATTGGATAATTAAACTAAAAAACAAATCCAATAATAATAACTCAGAATGAAAGAAATTAAAAATATCCAGTGTATTACTTCTTAAATCCACTAAACAACCCAAGCATCATTGGAAATATAAATAAATAACATTTGATAGGAAACAATTTCTATACAGTTAGATGTTCTAAATATTAATGAGATGTCAAAATGTTCTATAAGCAAAGCTGAAATTCGCAGTAATAATATTGTAAAAGAATGCAAAATATCATTGGCAAGTAAACAAATTAGTATATTTCATAATCCTCATAGAGATAAAGAGATTTATCTATTGAATCGCAGATTCATTTCCAAAATACTTTATCAATGCTTTACCAAAATCCAGATGCGCCTGTGAATACCGTTTAAATATTTACTTGCGAAAGCAAATTTCGATAGTTTCAGAATGTGCATTGGATAATTAAACTAAAAAACAAATCCAATAATAATAACTCAGAATGAAAGAAATTAAAAATATCCAGTGTATTACTTCTTAAATCCACTAAACAACACAAGCATCATTGGAAATATAAATAAATAACATTTGATAGGAAACAATTTCGATACAGTTAGATGTTCTAAATATTAATGAGATGTCAAAATGTTCTATAAGCAAAGCTGAAATTCGCAGTAATAATATTGTAAAAGAATGCAAAACATCATTGGCAAGTAAACAAATTAGTATATTTCATAATCCTCATAGAGATAAAGAGATTTATCTATTGAATCGCAGATTCATTTCCAAAATACTTTATCAATGCTTTACCAAAATCCAGATGCGCCTGTGAATACCGTTTAAATATTTACTTGCGAAAGCAAATTTCGATAGTTTCAGAATGTGCATTGGATAATTAAACTAAAAAACAAATCCAATAATAATAACTCAGAATGAAAGAAATTAAAAATATCCAGTGTATTACTTCTTAAATCCACTAAACAACCCAAGCATCATTGGAAATATAAATAAATAACATTTGATAGGAAACAATTTCGATACAGTTAGATGTTCTAAATATTAATGAGATGTCAAAATGTTCTATAAGCAAAGCTGAAATTCGCAGTAATAATATTGTAAAAGAATGCAAAATATCATTGGCAAGTAAACAAATTAGTATATTTCATAATCCTCATAGAGATAAAGAGATTTATCTATTGAATCGCAGATTCATTTCCAAAATACTTTATCAATGCTTTACCAAAATCCAGATGCGCCTGTGAATACCATTTAAATATTTACTTGCGAAAGCAAATTTCGATAGTTTCAGAATGTGCATTGGATAATTAAACTAAAAAACAAATCCAATAATAATAACTCAGAATGAAAGAAATTAAAAATATCCAGTGTATTACTTCTTAAATCCACTAAACAACCCAAGCATCATTGGAAATATAAATAAATAACATTTGATAGGAAACAATTTCGATACAGTTAGATGTTCTAAATATTAATGAGATGTCAAAATGTTCTATAAGCAAAGCTGAAATTCGCAGTAATAATATTGTAAAAGAATGCAAAATATCATTGGCAAGTAAACAAATTAGTATATTTCATAATCCTCATAGAGATAAAGAGATTTATCTATTGAATCGCAGATTCATTTCCAAAATACTTTATCAATGCTTTACCAAAATCCAGATGCGCCTGTGAATACCGTTTAAATATTTACTTGCGAAAGCAAATTTCGATAGTTTCAGAATGTGCATTGGATAATTAAACTAAAAAACAAATCCAATAATAATAACTCAGAATGAAAGAAATTAAAAATATCCAGTGTATTACTTCTTAAATCCACTAAACAACACAAGCATCATTGGAAATATAAATAAATAACATTTGATAGGAAACAATTTCGATACAGTTAGATGTTCTAAATATTAATGAGATGTCAAAATGTTCTATAAGCAAAGCTGAAATTCGCAGTAATAATATTGTAAAAGAATGCAAAATATCATTGGCAAGTAAACAAATTAGTATATTTCATAATCCTCATAGAGATAAAGAGATTTATCTATTGAATCGCAGATTCATTTCCAAAATACTTTATCAATGCTTTACCAAAATCCAGATGCGCCTGTGAATACCGTTTAAATATTTACTTGCGAAAGCAAATTTCGATAGTTTCAGAATGTGCATTGGATAATTAAACTAAAAAACAAATCCAATAATAATAACTCAGAATGAAAGAAATTAAAAATATCCAGTGTATTACTTCTTAAATCCACTAAACAACCCAAGCATCATTGGAAATATAAATAAATAACATTTGATAGGAAACAATTTCGATACAGTTAGATGTTCTAAATATTAATGAGATGTCAAAATGTTCTATAAGCAAAGCTGAAATTCGCAGTAATAATATTGTAAAAGAATGCAAAATATCATTGGCAAGTAAACAAATTAGTATATTTCATAATCCTCATAGAGATAAAGAGATTTATCTATTGAATCGCAGATTCATTTCCAAAATACTTTATCAATGCTTTACCAAAATCCAGATGCGCCTGTGAATACCGTTTAAATATTTACTTGCGAAAGCAAATTTCGATAGTTTCAGAATGTGCATTGGATAATTAAACTAAAAAACAAATCCAATAATAATAACTCAGAATGAAAGAAATTAAAAATATCCAGTGTATTACTTCTTAAATCCACTAAACAACACAAGCATCATTGGAAATATAAATAAATAACATTTGATAGGAAACAATTTCTATACAGTTAGATGTTCTAAATATTAATGAGATGTCAAAATGTTCTATAAGCAAAGCTGAAATTCGCAGTAATAATATTGTAAAAGAATGCAAAACTATCATTGGCAAGTAAACAAATTAGTATATTTCATAATCCTCATAGAGATAAAGAGATTTATCTATTGAATCGCAGATTCATTTCCAAAATACTTTATCAATGCTTTACCAAAATCCAGATGCGCCTGTGAATACCGTTTAAATATTTACTTGCGAAAGCAAATTTCGATAGTTTCAGAATGTGCATTGGATAATTAAACTAAAAAACAAATCCAATAATAATAACTCAGAATGAAAGAAATTAAAAATATCCAGTGTATTACTTCTTAAATCCACTAAACAACCCAAGCATCATTGGAAATATAAATAAATAACATTTGATAGGAAACAATTTCGATACAGTTAGATGTTCTAAATATTAATGAGATGTCAAAATGTTCTATAAGCAAAGCTGAAATTCGCAGTAATAATATTGTAAAAGAATGCAAAACATCATTGGCAAGTAAACAAATTAGTATATTTCATAATCCTCATAGAGATAAAGAGATTTATCTATTGAATCGCAGATTCATTTCCAAAATACTTTATCAATGCTTTACCAAAATCCAGATGCGCCTGTGAATACCGTTTAAATATTTACTTGCGAAAGCAAATTTCGATAGTTTCAGAATGTGCATTGGATAATTAAACTAAAAAACAAATCCAATAATAATAACTCAGAATGAAAGAAATTAAAAATATCCAGTGTATTACTTCTTAAATCCACTAAACAACCCAAGCATCATTGGAAATATAAATAAATAACATTTGATAGGAAACAATTTCGATACAGTTAGATGTTCTAAATATTAATGAGATGTCAAAATGTTCTATAAGCAAAGCTGAAATTCGCAGTAATAATATTGTAAAAGAATGCAAAACATCATTGGCAAGTAAACAAATTAGTATATTTCATAATCCTCATAGAGATAAAGAGATTTATCTATTGAATCGCAGATTCATTTCCAAAATACTTTATCAATGCTTTACCAAAATCCAGATGCGCCTGTGAATACCGTTTAAATATTTACTTGCGAAAGCAAATTTCGATAGTTTCAGAATGTGCATTGGATAATTAAACTAAAAAACAAATCCAATAATAATAACTCAGAATGAAAGAAATTAAAAATATCCAGTGTATTACTTCTTAAATCCACTAAACAACCCAAGCATCATTGGAAATATAAATAAATAACATTTGATAGGAAACAATTTCGATACAGTTAGATGTTCTAAATATTAATAAGATGTCAAAATGTTCTATAAGCAAAGCTGAAATTCGCAGTAATAATGTAGTAAAAGAATGCAAAATATCATTGGCAAGTAAACAAATTAGTATATTTCATAATCCTCATAGAGATAAAGAGATTTATCTATTGAATCGCAGATTCATTTCCAAAATACTTTATCAATGCTTTACCAAAATCCAGATGCGCCTGTGAATACCGTTTAAATATTTACTTGCGAAAGCAAATTTCGATAGTTTCAGAATGTGCATTGGATAATTAAACTAAAAAACAAATCCAATAATAATAACTCAGAATGAAAGAAATTAAAAATATCCAGTGTATTACTTCTTAAATCCACTAAACAACCCAAGCATCATTGGAAATATAAATAAATAACATTTGATAGGAAACAATTTCGATACAGTTAGATGTTCTAAATATTAATAAGATGTCAAAATGTTCTATAAGCAAAGCTGAAATTCGCAGTAATAATATTGTAAAAGAATGCAAAATATCATTGGCAAGTAAACAAATTAGTATATTTCATAATCCTCATAGAGATAAAGAGATTTATCTATTGAATCGCAGATTCATTTCCAAAATACTTTATCAATGCTTTACCAAAATCCAGATGCGCCTGTGAATACCATTTAAATATTTACTTGCGAAAGCAAATTTCGATAGTTTCAGAATGTGCATTGGATAATTAAACTAAAAAACAAATCCAATAATAATAACTCAGAATGAAAGAAATTAAAAATATCCAGTGTCTTCTTACTTAAATCCACTAAACAACCCAAGCATCATTGGAAATATAAATAAATAACATTTGATAGGAAACAATTTCTATACAGTTAGATGTTCTAAATATTAATGAGATGTCAAAATGTTCTATAAGCAAAGCTGAAATTCGCAGTAATAATATT